>ML243476.1:0-143232 GCA_005239495.1 Nicotiana undulata
ATTCTCTACCATCTTCCTTAGTATCTTTTTAATGTTCTTGTTGGCGGCCTCCACGACTCCATTCATTTGATGCCGGTATGCTGTGGGGTTTTTGTGCTTGATTTTGAAGGTCTCGCACATGGATTTCATTAGATCACTCATGAGATTGTCGGCATTGTTAGTGATGATGGATTCTGGAACCCCGAATCAGCAAAAAATACGATTCATGACGAAATTTGCGACGACTTTCTTGGTTACAACTTTGTAAAATGTAGCTTTAACACATTTTGTGAAGTAGTCTATGGACACTAGAATTAACATGTGGTTGTTTGAAGCGGTGGGATCGATCGATCCGATAACATATATTACCCAGGCGGCAATAGGCCAAGGTGAACTTGTTGCATTGAGTTCATTTGGAGGTTATCATATCTGCGTGTATTTGGAACTGATGACATTTCTGGACATACCGGATGCATTCTGTTTCCATAGTCATCCAAAAGTATCCGGCTCTAAGTACCTTGTTGGCTAGGACGAAACCATGCATATGTGGGCCGCAAGTTCTAACATGTATCTCTTCAAGCAGTTTGGAGGCTTCCTTGGCATCAACACACCATAATAGCCCTAGATCTAGAGTTCTTAGACAATCTCTGAAGTGTGTGTTTCCGAGTATGGTTTGCATGCTCTAGGTATTTTCCCTTTGCCAAATATTCCTTGATATTGTGGAACCATGGATTCCCACCTGTTTCTTCTTCAACATGAGCACAGTAAGCCGACTGATTATGTATCCTTACCAGAATGGGATTGATGAAATTCTTTTCCAGGTGTCGTATCATGGAGGACAAAGTGGCCAGTGCATCTGCGAATTCATTCTTGATTATGGGGACATGGCAGAACTCTATCTTTGTGAATATCTTCATCATCTCTTGTACATGATGCAAATATGGCAGTATCTTGGTGTTCTTCGCAACTCATTCTCCTTGTACCAAATGTACCAGCAGGTCTGAATCACTAATCAACAACAATTCATGGATATTGATATCGATAGCCAAATTGAGCCCTAATATGCAGGCTTTATACTCTGCCATATTATTGGTGCATAGAAACCCGAGTTTTGAGGACATCGGGTAATGTTGACCCATTTCTGACACCAAAACGGCTCTGTTACTGACTCCTTTGAAATTTGTAGCTCCGTCGAAGAACATTCTCCACCCGTTGTAGGCTTCAGCAATATCCTCTCCTACAAATGACACTTCTTCATCAGGAAAATACGTTTTCAATGGTTCTTATTCTCCTTCTACAAGATTTTTCGCAAGATGATCTGCTAATGCCTGTCCGTTGATTGCTTTCTGAGTTACATAGATGATGTCAAATTCACTCAGCAATATTTTCCACTTGGCCAACGTTCCTGTAGGTGTAGGCTTCTGAATGATGTACTTCAAAGGATCCATCCTTGATATGAGATATGTGGTATAGATGCATAAGTAGTGCCTTAACTTTTGGTCTATCCATGTCAGGTACAACAAGTGCATTCCAGTAGAGAGTACCCAGGCTTCGTAGGGTGTAAACTTCTTACTCAAGTAATATATGTCCTGCTCTATTCTCCATGTCTCGTCATGTTGTCCCAAGACATAACCGAAAGCCCTATCTAGTGTGGAAAGGTAGAGTAGAAGTGGTCTACCAAGCTTTGGCGGGACTAGTACTGGTGGTGTGGATAATTATTCTTTGATTTTTTCAAAATCTTTTTGGAAATCCTCGGTCTAACTGGTTGCGGCGTCCTTCTTTAGCATTTTAAAATTAGCTCACGTATTATAGTTGATTGTGCTATGAATGGCTGATATAGTTCAGACGTCCCAAGAAACTCATCATGTCCTTCATGTTCTTTGGCAGTGGTAGGTCCTGGATAGAGTTGACCTTTGATGAGTCTAACTCAATTCCTCGGCGGCTGAAGATGAACCCTAACAATTTTTCGGCAGGAACTCCAAAGGCACATTATGCGGGGTTCAGTTTCAACTTGTACCTCCGCAGCCAGTCAAAGAACTTTCTCAAAATTGTTATGTGATATGCATCCTTCTTAGATTTGATGATGACATCGTCCACATATACTTCTATCTCTTTTTGTATCATGTGTTGGAAAATAGTCGTCATGGACCTCATGTAGGTGGGCCTAGCATTCGTTTAACCAAGAAAAATCATTTTGTAACAGTACACTCCCCACGATTTGATGAAAGCTGTTTTCTCGACATCTTTTTTGTCCATCAAAATATGATGATAATCTGCGAGGAAATCAACAAAGGATTTGTAGTTCATGCTTGGCGCAATTGTCGATCAGTATGTGTATATTGGGTAGTAGAAAATCATCTTTGGGACTTGATCTATTTAAATCGCGATCGTCGACACATACCCTTACTTTCCCGTCTTTCTTCGGAACCGGAACAATGTTGGCCATCCAAGTTGGATATTCAACTACCCTGAGGACCTTAGCTTTGATTTGCTTGATGACTTCTTCCTTGATTTTTAGACTCATGTCTAGCTTGAACTTCCTGCGTTTATGCTTTACTGGTGGACACATCAGATTGGTAGGTAGCTTATGAGCTACTATGGATCTGCTCAATCCGGTCATATCGTCATAAGACCATGCGAAAATGTCTTCATACTCTTTCAGGAACGAGTGTACTCTTCCTTGTCTAATGGTGAAAAGTGAATGCTTATTCGAGTTTCTTTGACTGCTTTGGAATCTCCTAAGTTGACTATCTCAGTTTCGTCCAGATTGGACTTAGGCTTGTTCTGAAAATTTTCAACTTCTCTGATGATTTGTTCATGTATCACATCTTCTTCTTCTATCTCTTTCGAGTCACTTTCCTTATGTTGCGTTGTCTCATTACACGTCACAGTCTTTGGTTCATCAAGATAAGAAATGGTAATTCTGTAGAGAGAAAGATATGAAAGATAGTAATAATAAAACATAGAGCCATTGATAAATATAAAAATGTCAAACAAAGAGATTTTTAATGACTCAAATAATGTTTTCCAAAATGAAATACTGAAAATATTTTAAGCAAAATGTTCCGGATAAATTGTTTTCGAAAATAAATGACGATAGCGGCCAGGCTACCCCGGGACTCGTCGGGCCCTTGATGGTGCGGCTTTCCAGTTTCTGAGGATGGCTCCTTTCTCCACTATCTGGATGACGAGGCCTTCTTCGTCCTCCTCCTCTACTATTACATTACAATCCATGTCTTCATCTTCTAAGAATAGATTCCTCAAACCAGCTAGCACTTCATCCTCTTTGGATCCCCATATCATATTAGCCTGATGGAAATTGGCTCAGATGCGATATTGGTTGTTCGAGAGGGTAGTAAGGATCGCTCCATGGTGGCGACCAATTTTGATACAAATACCAGGAGTACTGATACCCCAATCCAAAGGTCGTGCCATGACGTTTTAGCTGTATCGGTTTGGCAATGCCTTGGAGATTCTTCCCGAGCCCTTTATCGGGTACATACCCTGCCCATGCTAATATGCTTCCTATTTTGCTGCTCCATCATTTGTCTTTCTCGGTTGCATTGACGCGCTCGATGTGATGATAGGTCTCTCCACCCAATTTCATTCTATATTCCAGGAACGAAACAGTTTGATTGGTATAAATGGGATTACTCCTGTCTCCATGAATGATCACCTCATGATGATTCCATTTGAATTTTACAGCCTGGTGCAAAGTAGAAGCCACAACCCCAACGACATGTATCCAAGGCCGTCCCAATAATAAGTTGTCTAAGGCGGATATGTCGAGCACTTGGAATTCGACATCAAACCTAGTCGGGCCCATTTGTAAGCAAATATTGGTTTCTCCGATCGTGGCCCTTTGAGATCCGTCGAATGCTTTTACGTTCATTGTTCCTACCCGTATTTCATGTAGTCCTTTGCCCAATCTCTTCAGAGTTGTTAATGGATAAATGTTGAGACTAGAACCTCCATCTATCAAAACCCTGGCAATGAATTTATCCTCGTATTCTACTATGATATGCAGCGCCCTGTTGTGGCTTAATCCTTCTAGTGGCAATTCGTCTTCATGAAAAGTGATTTTAAACGCCCCAGTACTTGTCCTACCATGTTAGCCATTTCCCCGCTGGTGATATTGTTGGGCACGTAAGCTTCGTCCAATACCTTCATCAAGGCATTCCTATGTGCTTCAGAATTCGGCAATAGTGATAAAATGGACATCTCAGCAGGGGTTTTGTTCAGATGGTCCACTACAGAGTATTCCCTTGCTTTCACCTTTCTAAAAAGATAATCTGATCCAGTTTCAATGATGGGCTGCTTGGAAGCTACTTCTTTACTAGTTCCCCCTAAGTGCTCAGGTGTAGACTTTACCAGTCCTGGTCATCCCTTGTGCTGCACCAGATTCTTACATTTTTGCTTTTCCTTTCCTCCTCGCTTCTACAACCTAGTCCCAGGGCATGACTTTTAAATCAAAGTATGGTGCGGGTGCTACCATCACAGTAAAGGGTGTGGTCACTTCTACTTCAAACGGAGCAAGTATAGCTACGTGTGTTGTTACTTCCACCTCGAACGGGGTCAGTGTGGCTATTTCAACTTCGACTGGTGGTTGTATCTACCACAATAAGAGTAAGAGTGACCGCAAGTTTCTTAGGGTCATCCTCTTCTCGAATAAGCCCAATTGACCCTTTCGGGTCCCATGCTTCATCAGTTTCTATCACATTCACCCTCTCACCCCTATGATCCGTGAGGGGATTATTGCGGACGTTAGGTGTGGCCTCCTTTGCTTGTATGACCTTGGTATCAATTAGCGTCTGGATCTTTCATGCTGGAGTGGTAGGAACATGTTTTATTTGGATTGACCCATTGAGAAGAGTTTTCCATGGAAACAACGGGGATATGAGTGACATTACCAGCTGCTTTCAGTCTCTCGTATAATTGATCAATAGGTTTAGCAAAAGAGGGGGGGGGGGTATATTGTGTGGGCGGCCTGCGGTCAAAATTTTGGTCTGGGTTATTGATAGTTTTGGCAGGCTGGGTGTTATCTGTATGGAAGTAGTGGTGGTTTGCGGATATTTGGGAGGTGAAGGCTTATATGTCGGTGGAGGTGTTTGATATGTAAGAGGAGATTTTGGACCTTGGGCCACCATCACGACCCCCACTTCTTTCTTTTTGGATATACCCCCTGACCGCAAAGCTTTGTTCGTAGCCTGTAATGCCTCAAAATTAGTTACCATTCCGCTCTTGATTCCTTCTTTTAATCCTTTCCACCATTATGATGATGTCGGAGAATTTGTGATTCTCGTTAACCATTAACCTTTCGTAGTATTGTGGATCCTGGGCCTAGAAATAGAACTTGTTCATCTGCTCTTCTTCAAATGGAGGCCTTACTTTCGCAGCTTCCGATCTCCACCGAGTAGCATACTCGCGGAAAGTCTCTGTTGGCTTCTTGTTGAGATTCTGGATATAGAAGACATCTGGTGCATTCTCCGTATTAAACCTGAACCGATCCATTAAATCCAATGACATGCTTACCCAACTAACCCACTTCTTAGGACTCTGACTGATGTACCAAGATAGGGCATCTCCAGTGAGTCTCTTGATGAATAATTTCATGTGAATCCTTTCATCCTTTCCAACTCCTATGAGCTTGTCACAATATGTCCTTAGATGCACTACTAGGTCACCCGTTCTGTCAAACATCTCAAACTTGGGAGGTTTGTAACCCTCCGGCAGTTCTAGGTCTGGCTCAATACACATATTTTCATAGTTTAAACCCTCAATGCATTTACCCTCTTCGGTGCCTTGGACTGGACATGTGAGCTTTTTAAGATCCTCTGCCATAATCATAATAAGCAGGTCCTTCTCGGCGGATTCTGGTGTGTATGGGGTTTGTTGAGTAGGGTGAGGTAGGTTTCTACGTATATAGGGTCACTTTGGTGGATACCGGGATTTGGGTGTAGTGGTGATGTAATGACCCGACCGGTCGTTTTGCATTTTAGAATCATGTGCCCCTAAATAAGACTTCCCGTAGTTTCTTTCACTAATTTATGATTTGCGGGGATGGCTTGTTCGGGATTTGGATGAGTTTGGAGTGGTATAGGAACACTTGGTTCCCTAAGGTTGGCCTTAAAGGCCAAGTTTGATTTCGGTCAATAATTTTAGTAAACGACCTCGAAATCAAGATTCGAAGGTTCCGGTAGGTTCGTATGATGATTTCAGACTTGGGCGTATGTTTGGAACGGGTTTCGGATGACCTAGGAGCGTTTCGGCAGCTAATAGCGAAATAAGAGTTTCCTTAAGTTCAAATTGAGGTTTGGAACGTGTTTTCATGTTACCAAGGTCCAAACAGAAATCCGAGACCGGGAATAGTTCCGTTATGTCATTTATGACTTGCTTGCAAATTTTGGTGTCATTCCGAGTAGTATAGAGCGAATTCAAGAACTTAAAGTTCTTCAGTTTGATCCAATAAGTTTTGGGTATGATTTTTTGATTTAGCATTGTTTTGGACATTGTGAAGACTCGAGCCTCTCTATAATGATGTAGGACTTGTTGGTATATTTTGATGGGGTCTCGGGTGGGCCCGGATGTGAGGACCCAAAAAGTCATCCCGTATAAGTTTATTGAAATCTGTGTCTCGAGGCCGTGTAAGCCTCCTTTTCAACTCAACATGTTGTGTGGCGCAGCTCGGGCATGTAGCCGGGAAGCCTTATGTGAAAAATACTATGAAATAATGAAATTCTAATAAAAATGTTTGCTAAAAAATATAAGGCTGTGAAAATAAAATATGATGGAAACTTGTGTGATTGAGGTTCGTGTCATGGTTAAAAAGCCAGAATGAATTCAATATGTTTAGATTGAATATCTGTGAAATCTTGGGGAGAAAAAGGTTTGATGTTGATGAGAATTTAACAGAAGGTGGGAAAATGTTGAGTTGAGAAGTCTTTACGTGATTTGAAGTGTAATTCAATGTTTATGATGATGACCTAGTATTTTGAATACTTGAATAAGTCTGTAATGTGTTCGCGAGGTTGTGTAAACGTTTGTTTGAAGTTCCGAGGGCTCGGGACAGTTTTGTGTAGGTTCCGGGGTACCTTAGAGTTGAAAAAGCTCACTGAATAAATATGCAGTAAAAGGTATCTAAACCTGGGAGGCGCGGCCGCGGTCGTCTTGTCGCGGACCGCGGTGATCCCTACGCGGCCGCGATCGTTGTATCGCGGACCGCGGTGGCCCAACTTCAGAGAGGTGCGTCCGCGGCACGGTCGCGGTCGCTTTATCGCGCATCGCGGTGGCCAATCTTCATAGGGCCTGTTACAAGGCCTTCGCGGCCGCGGTCGATTTTTCGCGGACCGCGGTTGTGGCTTGGGAGGGGTACCTATATAAATAACGTATTTTCAGATATTTTTCACTTTTCAAAAACCTTAAAACACTAGAAACATTTTTCAAAAGACCCTTTATTCTCCAAAACTATTGTAACTACTTTTCTTCATTCCTTAACATCCTATTACAATATTTCATCTTAGAATCGAAGATTGTCATGGGAAAATTGGGAATGTGGGGAAAAACCTTAGAACATGAAATTTTTGAGTTTAGACCTCAATTGGGGTCGGATTCCAAAAACTAATCATACACCCGAGCTCGGGGGTGAATGGGTAATCGGGTTTTGGTCCGAACTTCGGATTTGGACCAAGCAGGCCCGACATCAAATTTCGAATTTGTAAGAAAATCTCTTTTCCGTGCATTAGACTCCATCTAATTAGCATTCATTAATATAATTAAGTAACTTGTGATTAGATACGAGCGTATTGGTGTTGGAATCAAGGGGTAAGGCTGTGATTGAAGATTGAACTGATTTTTCTGGCATTCGAGGTAAGTGTTTGGCCTAACCTTAGCTTGAGGGAGTAGGTTTCCCCCTTGTTTGTTATGTGGATAGCATGGGTGTGATGTATAGGTGTGGTGACGAGTATCTATGCATCACCCAAGTCTTGAAAAGCATGATCCTTTTCCCCGTTGCCCCACTAAATTGCTTATTGACTTAACTGCTCTATGCTTACTCTGTTTTATTGATTATTTGACTTGTTAAGTTGTGGTTGGTCATCTTTATAATTGGGGGAAAGAGTATTGGTTATTGAATTGGCTTCTTTGTGATATACATATGGTTCAGGTACTTGGTATTTGATTTTGGTTGTGGAACACACGTTTATACTGTGATTTTGTTGTTGGTTTTCCTGGCTTCGTGGCATTGGTAAATTCGTGAGATAAACGCGGTTTATCATTTATATTATTGAAAGCGAAAGTGTTGTGATAGGCTTGGCCTGACTTGTGAAATTATTAAATTTCTATGACATGAAATGTCTGGTGGGAGCGGGTTGCACGCCGCAACAAGGAGCGATAAGGGAGGACAGGTGGGATCGGGTTGCACGCCGTAACAGGAGAAATAAAGGAGATATGTTGGGGAGGAGTAATAAAGGAGGACAGGTAGGAGCGGGTTGCACACCGCAACAAGGAGGAATAAGGGAGAATGTTCATATATTTACAATTATATTAAATGATAATGTTGTTAATGTTTAAGGAGGAATAAGGGAGAATGATTATAGTACTATGATAGTGATGTTGTTATTTGTGTTTAACGAAAAGAGAAAGTGAAAGTTTGAAAAGGCTGATACAACAATTTTATTATTCTTTAAATTTTTAAACATTGTTTTACTTAAAGTGAAAGAACGGAAGTGTGGAACAGTTATGGAGAATTGGTTATATCTGAGCTTTATATTTCATTACAATTTTCGTTAATTCCTGTTCAGTTATATTCCTGGTTTATTATTAATTGTTTTCATAGACTTTACATGTTGTTGAAGCCCGACCTAGCCTCGTCATTACTTCGCCGGGGTTAGGCTGGGCACTTACTCAATACATGGGGTCAGTTGTACTGATGCTACACTCTGTGCTCTTTTTGCTCAGATCCCGACGCGTTCCAGCAGCAGTAGATTTACATTGCCCACCTTAGTTCGTTGGAGACACGAGGTACATCTGTCGACGTTCGTAGATCTCCGAGAGTCTTCCCCTTTATGACTTACTGTTTACTTTTGTTCAGACAGTTCACCACTTTCTTTTCCGACATTCTCTGTAGTATTTGTAGTAGTTTGTGGATTAGTGACACAAGACCCTGGGTTATTTTCTTTTAAATTCGCAATTCTTTTTACATTATGATTTATATTCAGTTGGTTTGAAATCAGTGGAAATAATTATTAAGGTTATGGGAAGTGATGATAACTCAAAATAATCGTTGAAGGTTTATGAATGTTTGGTAGTTGAAAGATGTTGATTTACATAAAGTTATTTATATTTCATTAGTGTAATTGTAGCATATAGTAGATGGAATCTAACATTGGCTTGCCTAGCAAGTGCAGTGTTAGGCTCCATAACGACTATTAGTGGTTGGGATTTTGGGTCGTGACAAGTTGGTATCAGAGCTCTAGGTTTACTTAGGTCTCACAATCCACAAACAAGCTTGGTAGAGTCTGAAGGATGGGTACGGAGACGTTTGTACTTATCTCTCAGAAGCTATTGAGTTAGGAAACAATTCCATTTTTATTTCTACTCTATCGTGCGATTCTTTAACCTCTAATACTGACTCGAATTCTTCTACTCTCTCGCAGATGGCGAGAACACGTGCTTCATCTTCCGCTAACCAAAATTCCGGACTTCCACCAGCTCTTACTAGGGGCAGAGGCCGGGGTAGAGGCCGGGGCAGGGGCAGAACTCTGCCCGTTTCCCAAGCAGCAACCACAACTGAGGGACCTGAGATTGAGATTGACGAGGGGGTTCCAACTCAGATTGTTCCAGCCAGACCAACTCAGGTTCTCAAGGGGTTTATTGCTACCCAGTCCTTCATGATGCTTTGGTCCGTTTAGTGGGCCTGATTGAGAGTGTGGCCCAGACGGGTACCTTTCTTGCTGCAGCAGCCGTATCTCAGGCTAGAGGATGAGTCCCGACTCCTACTACTCATCCCCCAGTTCAAACTACTCTGTAGGTTCAGACTCTAGTGGCTAATACCGTTGGGGTAATTCAGCCAATCGCAGTAGTGCCGCCCGCTAATGGGGCAGCCATGTCATCTGATGCGTTGTGGAGACTTGACAGGTTCATCAAGATATTTCATGTCCCCTTTAGTGGTGCTACTTCGGAGGATCCACATGAATATTTGGATAGGTGTCATGAGGTGTTGAGCAACATGGGTATTTTGGAGACCAATGGGGTCGATTTTGTAGATTTTCAGATGACTGGCTCAGCCAAGCAATGATGGAAAGATTACTTGTTGACTAAGCCGGTTGGATCACCTGCTTTGACTTGGGATCAATTTTCTCATCTCTTCTTGGAGAAGTTCTTACCGGTCACTACTCGAGAGGATAAGCGTCGTCAGTTTGAGCGACTACAGCAGGGTAATATGACTATGACTCAGTACGAGACTGGTTTTGTGGACTTTTCTAGACATGCTACTCTTATTTTGCCCACAGAGAGGAAAAGGGTTAGGCAGTATATTGAGGGCCTTGCTCAGCCCATCAGGTTGCAGATGGCTAAGGAGACAGGGTCTGAGATTTCTCTTCAGGATGCAGCTAACATAGCTAGGAGAGTTGAGTCAGTTCTTGGGATAGGAGGTTAGGGGCCAGACAAGAGACCTCGTCACTCCGTTGTTTTCAATGGTGCCTCATCTAGAGGTGGGACTTCGTTTAGTTGAGGTCATCCATCCAGACCATTCCACTCAGCACTACAGGTTTCACATGGCAATTCTAGGGGTCGTGGTTCTTATGTACCTTCTTCAGCTCAGTCAACCTACAGTTCTCCTTTAGCTCCTATTAGAGAACCTCCTTTGCAGAGTTACTATCGCGGCCAGCCGGTTCGTCAGGGTCAGTCCTCGTATCAGGGTGGATGTTTTGAGTGTGGTTAATATAGGCATGTTCGTAGAGTTTGCCCAAGGCTTTTGGGTAGTCAGCAGCAGTGCCAGAGTTCTCGTGCCATAGTTCCGGCACAAATTGCAACACTACCTGCCCCGCCAGCTAGGGGTAGGGGTCAGGCAGTTAGAGGTAAAGGCCAGAATGTTAGATGTGGAGGCCAGCCTGCTAGAGGTGTAGGTCCTCCTCGAGGTGTTGTTCAGGGCGATGGGGCTCAACCCCGTCTTTATTCTTTTCCAGCTAGGCCAGAGGTTGAATCTTCAGACACTGTTATTACAGGTACCATCTCAATTTGTGATAGAGCTGCTTCTGTTTTGTTTGATCCGGGGTCTACCTATTCGTATGTTTCATCCTATTTTGCCTCATATTTGAACGTGCCCCGTGATCCCTTGAGTGTTCCTGTTTATGTGTCTACACTGGTAGGGGATGCTATTGTGGTAGATCGAGTATATCGTTCGTGTGTGGTAGTCATTAAAGGTCTTGAAACTAGTGTTGATCTTCTACTTCTAGACATGGTTGATTTTGATATCATATTAAGTATGCATTGGTTGTCACCCTACTATGCCATTTTAGACTGTCATGCCAAAACTGTTACTTTAGCATTACCGGGATTGCCTAGATTAGAATGGAAAGGAATTCCCAGTCGTTCCTCCAACCGAGTGATTCCATATGCTAAGGCTAGTTGTATGGTGGAGAAATGGTATTTAGCTTATTTGGCTCATATTCGTGATTCTGGCGCTGAGGTTCCTTCCATAGAGTCGGTGTCGATCGTGCGTGAATTTCCTGAGGTATTCCCTTCAGATATGCCGGGTATGCCGCCCGACAGAGATATTGATTTCAGTATTGATGTGGCTCCGGGCACTCATCCCATTTCTATTCCTCCATACCGAATGACCCCACCAGAATTGAAAGAGTTAAAAGAACAGTTGCAAGATTTGCTAGATAAGGGTTTCATAAGACCTAGTGTTTCACCTTGGGGTGCACCAGTTTTGTTTGTAAAGAAAAATGATGGGTCAATGAGAATGTGTATAGACTACATGCAGTTAAATAAAGTCACTATCAAGAATAAATATCCATTGCCTAGGATTGACGACCTATTTGACCAGCTTCAGGGTGCTAGGGTGTTCTCAAAAAATTATTTGAGGTCAGGCTACCATCAACTAAAGATTAGGGCTTACGATATCCCTAAGACAGCTTTTCGTACGAGATATGGGCACTATGAATTTTTGGTTATGTCCTTCGGGCTGACTAATGCTCCAGCAGCCTTTATGGATTTAATGAATCAGGTGTTTCAAACTGCATCTGGATTCCTTTGTAATAGTGTTCATTGATGATATTCTTATATATTCCTGCAGTCGGGAAGAGCATGAGTGGCATCTCCAGATAGCACTCCAGACGTTGAGGGATAATCAATTATATGCTAAGGTTTCTAAATGTGAGTTTTGGTTAGATTATGTAGCCTTTTTGGGTCACATAGTATCAGCAGAAGGTATTCAAGTTGATCCTAAGAAAGTGGAGGCAGTTGAGAACTGGCCCAGACCCACCACAGCCACATATATTAGAAGTTTCTTGGGTTTGGCCGGTTATCACCGTCGTTTTGTTGAGGGGTTTTCATCCATAGAAGCCCCAATGAATAAGTTGACTCAGAAGAATGCTCCATTTAAATGGTCAGATGAGTACGAGGCGAGCTTTCAGAAGCTCTAGGCAGCCTTGACTTTAGTATCAGTGTTGGTATTACCATTAGATTCGGGTTCTTTCACATTGTATTGTGATGCTTCTAGAGTGGGTCTTGGAGCAGTGTTGATGCAGAACGACAGGGTGATTGCGTATGCGTCTCGTCAGTTGCAAGTCCATGAAAAGAATTACCCTGTCCATGACTTAGAGTTGGCAGCTATTGTGCATGCTTTGAAAATTTGGAGGCATTATCTTTATGGCGTGCCATGTGAGATTTTTTACCGACCATCGTAGCCTCCAGTACTTATTCAAACAGAAAGATCTAAATTTGAGGCAGCGGAGGTGGTTAGAGTTATTAAAAGACTATGATGTCAAAATATTGTATCATCCGGGAAAGGCCAATGTTGTGGCCGATGCATTGAGTAGGAGGGCAGTAAGTATGGGCAACCTTGCGTATATCTCGGTCGGCGAGAGACCGTTGGCTTCATATATTCAGACTTTGGAAAATCAGTTCGTGAGGTTAGATATTTCTCTCAGCAGCGTCCTAGCTTGTACTGTCGCTTGGTCTTCACTAATCGATCGTATCCGGGAGCGACAGGATGATGATCCACGTTTAGCAGTCCTTAGAGACAAGGTTCGGCACGGTTATGCCAAGCAGGTTATGATTGGGATGATGGTATTTTGAGGATGCAAGGTAGGCTTTGTATTCCTAATGTTGATGGTATTCTTGAGTTGGTCCTTGAGGAGGCTCATAGCTTTAAGTATTCTATTTATCCAGGTGCACGGAAAATGTACCAAGACCTGAAACAACATTATTGGTGGAGAAGAATGAAAAAGGACATTGTGACTATGCATCCCGTTGTTTGATTTGTCAGCAAGTGAAATATGAACATCAAAGACCTGGTGGTCTACTTCAGCAGATGAAGATTTCTAAGTGGAAGTGGGAGCGCATTGCTATGGACTTTGTTGTTGGACTCCCACGGACTCAGTGGAAGTTCGATTCGATTTGGGTTATTGTTGATAGACTAACTAAGTCAGCAAACTTCGTTCCAGTGGCCAGTACTTACACGTCATAAAGGTTAGCCGAATTGTATATTCGGGAGATAGTCCGGTTACATGGTGTGCCGGTGTCCATCATATCAGATCGAGGTCCTCAATTCACCTCGCATTTCTGGAGAGCATTGCATAATGAGTTGGGTACCCAGATTGATCTTAGCACAACATTTCATCCTCAGACTGATGGGCAGTCTGAGCGTACTATTCAGATATTGGAGGTCATGCTCCGCGCTTGCGTTATTGATTTTGGAGGTGCATAGGATCGATTCTTGCGATTAGTAGAATTTGCTTATAATAATAGTTATCAGTCGAGCATTCAGATGGCTCCCTATGAAGCGTTATATGGTAGGCGGTGTAGATTGCCAGTTAGATGGTTTGAGCCAGGAGAGGTTAGATTATTGGGTACAGAGTTAGTTCAGGAGGCCTTAGATAAGGTCAAGATAATTCGAGAGAGGCTTTGTGCAGCCCAGTCTAGGCAAAAGAGTTATGCCGATCGTAAAGTTCGTGATGTAGCATTTATGATGGGAGATAGGGTATTGCTCCGTGTGTCGCCCATGAAGGGTGTTATGAGCTTTTGAAAGAAGGGCAAATTGAGCCCTAGGTACATTGGACCATTTGAGGTTCTCGAGAAAGTGGGGGGGGGGGGGNGGCTTCGTGCAGCCCAGTCTAGGAAAAAGAGTTATGCCGATCGTAAATTTTGTGATGTAGCATTTATGATGAGAGATAGGGTATTGCTCCGTGTGTCGCCCATGAAGGGTGTTATGAGATTTGGAAAGAAGGGCAAATTGAGACCTAGGTACATTGGACCGTTTGAGGTTCTCAAGAAAGTGGGGGGTAGCTTATAGGCTTGCATTACCTCCAGGGTTATCCTCAGTTCATCCGGTCTTTCATGTGTCAATGCTCCAAAAATATCATGGTGACCCGTCCCACGTGTTAGATTTCAGCTCTGTCCAATTGGACAAAGACTTGTCTTATGAGGAGGAACCGGTAGCTATTTTGGACTGGCAGGTTTGAAAATTGAGATCGAAAAGTTTTCCTTCAGTTCGTGTTCAATGGAGGGGTCAGCCTGTTGAGGCAGCGACTAGGGAATCCGAGTCCGATATGCGGGATCAATATCCTCATCTTTTCCCCGATCTAGGTATATCTCTATGTTCGTTCGAGTACGAACATTTGTTTTAGAGGTGGAGATTGTGATGACCCGAAAAGTCATCCCATATAATTGTATTGAAATTTTTGTCCCGAGGCTGTGTATGCCTCTTTTTCATCTCAACATGTTGTGTGGCGCAGCCCGGGCGCGTAGCCGGGAAGCCTTATGTGAAAAAGACTATGAAATAATGAAATTCTAATAAAAATGTTTGCTGAAAAATATAAGCCTGTGAAAATAAAATATGATGGAAACTTGTGTGATTGAGGTTCGTGTCATGGTTACAAATCCAGAATGAATTCAATATGTTTAGATTGAATATCTGTGAAATCTTGGGGACAAACAGGTTTGATGTTGATGAGAATTTAACCGAAGGTGGGAAAATGTTGAGTTGAGAAGTGTTTACGTGATTTTAAGTGTAATTCAATGTTTATGATGATGACCCAGTGTTTTGAATACTTGAATAACTCTGTAATGTGTTCCTGAGGTTGTGTAAACGTTTGTTTCAAGTTCCGAGGGCTCGGGACAGTTTTGTGTAGGTTCCGGGGTAACTTAGAGTTTAAAAAAATCACTGAATAAATATGCAGTAACCGGTCTCTGAACCTAGGAGGTGTGGCCGCGGTCGTCTTGTCGCGGACCGCGATGATCCCTTCGCAGCCGCGGTCGCTGTATCGCGGACCGCGGTGGCCCAACTTCAGAGAGGTGAGTCTGCGCCGCGGTCGGGGTCGCTTTATCGCGGCCGCGGTCGATTTTCCGCGGACCGTGGTGGGGGCCTGGGAGAGGTACCTATATAAATAACGTTTTTTCAGCTATTTTTCACTTTTCAAAAACCTTAAAACACTAGAAGCGATTTTCAAATGACCCTTTATTCTCCAAAAGTATGTAAGTAATTTCTAACTACTTTTCTTCATTCCTTAACATCTTATTACAATATTTCATCTTAGAATAAAATATTTTCATGGGAAATTTGGGAATTTGGGGAAAAACCTTATAACATGAAATTTGGGAGTTTAGACCTCAATTGGGGTCGGATTCCAAAAACTAATCATACACCCGAGCTCGGGGGTGAATGGGTAATTGGGTTTTAGTCCGAACTTTGGATTTGGACCAAGCGGGCCCGACATCAAATTTCGAATTTGTAAGAAAATCTCTTTTCCATGCATTAGACTCCATCTAATTAGCATTCATTAATATAATTAAGTAACTTGTGATTAGATACGAGCGTATTGGTGTTGGAATCAAGGGGTAAGGCTGTGATTGAAGGTTGAACTAATTTTTCTGGCATTCGAGGTAAATGTTTGGCCTAACCTTAGCTTGAGGGAGTAGGTTTTCCCCTTGTTTGTTATGTGGATAGCATGGGTGTGATGTATAGGTGTGGTGACGAGTACATATGCATCACCCAAGTCTTGAAAAGCATGATCCTTTTCCCTGTCGCCCCACTAATTTGCTTATTGTCTTAACTGCTCTATGCTTACTCTGTTTTATTGATTATTTGGCTTGTTAAGTTGTGGTTGGTCATCTTTATAATTGGGGGAAAGAGTATTGGTTATTGAATTTGATTCTTTGTGATATACATCTGGTTGAGGTACTTGGTAATTGATTTTGGTTGTGGAACACACGTTTATACTGTGATTTTGTTGTTGGTTTTCCTGAAATCGTGGCATTGGTAAAGTCGTGAGATAAACGCAGTTTATCATTATATTATTGGAAGTGAAAGTGTTGTGATAGGCTTGGCCTGACTTGTGAAATTAATAAATTTCTATGACATGAAATGTCTGGTGGGAGTGGGTTGCACGCCGCAACAAGGAGCGATAAGGGAGGACAGGTGGGATCAGGTTGCATGCCGTAACGGGAGAAATAAGCGAGATATGTTGGGGAGGAGTAATAAGGGAGGACAGGTGGGAGCGGGTTGCACGCCGCAACAAGGAGGAATAAGGGAGAATGTTCATATATTTACAATTATATTAAATGATAATGTTGTTAATGTTTAAGGAGGAATAAGGGAGAATGATTATAGTACTATGATAGTGATGTTGTTATTTCTGTTTAACGAAAAAGAGAAAGTGAAAGTTTGAAAAGGCTGAAACAGCAGTTTTTTTATTCTTTAAAATTTTAAACATTGTTTTACTTAAAGTGAAAGAACGAAAGTGTGGAACAGTTATGGAGAATTGGTTATAGCTGAGCTTTATATTTTATTACAATTTTTGTTAATTCATGTTCAGTTATATTCCAGGTTTATTATTAATTGTTGTCATAGACTTTACATGTTGTTGAAGCCCGACATAGCCTCGTCATTACTTCGCCGGGGTTAGGCTCGGCACTTACTCAGTACATGGGGTCGGTTATACTGATGCTACACTCTGTGCTCTTTTTGCACAGATCCCGACGCGTTCCAGCAGCAGTAGATTTACATTGCCCACCTGAGTTCGTTGGAGACACGAGGTACATCTGCCGGCGTTCGCAGATCTCCAAGACTGTTCCCCTTTATGACTTACTGTTTACTTTTGTTCAGACAGTTCACCACTTTCTTTTCGGACATTCTCTGTAGTATTTGTAGTAGTTTGTGGATTATTGATATCAGACCCTGGGGATAGTTATGAGGTTATTTTCTTTTAAATTCGAAACTCTTTTTACATTGTGATTTATATTCAGTTGGTTTGAAATCAGTGGAAATAATTATTGAGGTTATGGGAAGTGATGATAACTCAAAGAATCGTTGAAGGTTTATGAATGTTTTGTAGCTGAAAGATGTTGATTTACATAACGTTATTTATATTTCATCAGTGTAATTGTACCATATAGTAGATGGAGTCTAAGATTGGCTTGCCTAGCAAGTGTGGTGTTAGGCGCCATCATGACCCTTAGTGGTTGGGATTTTGGGTCGTGACACCGGATTCCATTCGGGCATCGAGGGAGGCAAAAACGAGCCTTAAATGACTGCCGGTGCACCAGATCTGCTGCAACCGCACCTGCGGAGGGCTAGCCGCAGGTGCGAGACCGCTTTTGCGGTCCCAGCCTCGTTGGTCCAACCCCTAGGTGGTGTTGCCCATTTCCGCAGGTGCGGATCATTGTTCGCAGAAGCGGAGCCGCAGGTGCGATGCCAGGCCCCCCTTCCCCTCATATGCATATGCGAGACCGCAAGTGCGAAACACCTGTAGGCAGTGAATTTGTTTTAAATACGGGACTTAGCCATTTTTGAACACCTTTCTTCTTCCTTGGACGATTTTGAGAGCATGCAAAGGATATAATCGACCTAGCTACTATAAGATAAGTAATGCCTATCATAAATTTAGCATAGTACTTAAATTCCTAGGTAGATTAACACTTCAAATGAGTAGAAATCATGGGTTAGAGTAATACCTAGATCTGTATGAAAATGAGAGAATTACCAACTAACTAGTCATGAAATCATACAAAAACTACATAATATTGATCCTTAGGCTATGGGTGATTGTTTCCTTCGAAAATTTCCGGAATCCGAGCATGTGGGCTTGAGGGATGTATTTTGGGATTTTGTAATTTAGGATGAAATAATCACTTAAATAGGGGAATTTCATACTTTGAGTGTAGATTGATTTATTTATGCAATATTTGACTAGTTTCGAGTCCTTGGGCGACGAATTTGGAGTTTCGGGCGCGTTCTTGATCCGCGGAGTAGACTTGACACGAGGTAAGTCTCCTTTCTAACCTTGTAAGAGAGAATTGTCCCCCTAGGTGAAATAAACGATTTTCTGTGATTTATTGCGGGGACTACGTACGTACAATGTGACGAGAGTCCGTGCGTTGTGACTATTCTTGTTATGTCCGGGTAGATAGGTTCACACCATGCCTTGTGGATATCATAAATTAATATATGCCTTGTAATTCCTTCACATGCAAATGTGTTTTCATGAAGTTCTCTTAATAGGTGTTTTTAGACGAATCATTATTATTTTTGGGAAAAGGAATTTAAAGAAAATGTTATGTTTATGTGTGACCGCTTCGCAATATATATATTCCGCGAGCGGAGTGATTGATTCCACTACTCTCATAGGAGCGGGTTGTACGCCACGACAGGTTAATAGATGCATCCAGGTTAATAGATGCATCTATGGTTCACGTCGTTCGACCCTCCGGTAGTGCACATTTACAATTATGTTGTCCCAAACCGTACCTTCTGGTATATTGTGCGCATGCTGCTTGTTTGATATTACTCATGACCGAAACAGTTAAATGACTTGATAAGTTAGATTTGAAACTTGTATGTTAGAGTTTTGAGTCGAAGTAGGTTTCGTAACATGCTAAATATTCACTGTTCTATTATTCATGTGTAATTGTTACTCTCTTAAAGTTATACACAAAATTTTACTGTTTGGACCCTAGTAAGTGTCAAGTCGACCTCTCGTCACTACTTCTTTGAGATTAGACTGGATACTTACTAGGTACATACTATTTTATGTACTCATGCTATACTCTGTACTTAATTGTATAGGTTTTGATGCAGGTGTATCCGGGTCCAGTCCGGAGCTCGTTCCTGATTTTTACCTGGTCGAGGCTTCTCGGTGAGATGCTTTCCCTGACAACTTCCAGCAGCACCTTGGCGCTTTTTTTCTTTGTTTTGTTATATCTGTCTATATTTCCTCGGATAGTAGGGCAGACTTGTATTCTTTTGGATTCTCATTTTACTACATGCCTCTGATCTTGTGACACTACTTCCTGGAACACACGTAGTAGACATTATATTTTGGGCTGTAAATATTAAATTATGATTCTTATGGTTGTTTCTGTTGAGATTTGCCTAAATTACTCGCCATAAATTAATGTCTTGAATTTAAATCAAGTAAGTGATGGATATGTTATGCTAAATTAAATGAAACCCATTAGTAAACTGGAACTGGCTTGCCTAACTATTGTGCTGGGCACCATCGCGACCTAAGTTAGTATTTTGGGTCGTGACAGGTGATCATTGGTGGAGTTATGCGGATCGGGGGTAGGTTGTAGTGTAGTTTGAGGATTATGTTAGGTAGTAGTATGTGGATACTGAGTTGGATGATATGGATGCTGAGAAGGAGTTGGTACTGGCGGAGGGTTAGGAGTTTGGGGAGGTGTTGCGTATTGATGAGGTGCGAGAGGATTTTGTGGATGTTGGTTTGGTGTGCTTTGAGGAGGTTCTAGGTTTTGAGCATTCTGTTGGTTGACATCTGAGACGTTTAAGGTAAGGGGGAGGTTTGACAAGTTGCGGACCTGCTCAAGTTCCCCTTGTAACTCCAATATTTTCTGCTCCAATCGTAGAACCAAATCATTCTGTGCCGGAGTACTCCAGCCATCTAAAGTATCAACATTTTCTTCATGCGCAGCGTTGTCTTTCCTGATACGTCTCATGTCATCCATCTTAGCTTTTCCCTTACTTTTAGGATCACTTCGAGGATGAGGAGGAGGAGGACCTCTGGATCTGGTATGATATGATGATGATGCCAGTATGCACGAACTAACCTTAGGGGGTGGGAATAATCAAAATAAAGAAAAGCAAAAAGGTGAACAAGTCAGTAGGGAATTTTGGAAGGATATTTGCAGTATTTAAACATGTATTGCGGAATTAGATTTGCGTCCTAATTTGGGAACCTCATTGTGCACGAGGTAGGCCTAGCGACATACAGATTTGGAGAAACTTAGTGCTCACAATTTCCTCATTTCATTATGTAATAAATAGATCAACCTCTAAAATAATAATGAAAAGAGTTGCGAGTGGCATCTGCCTTATTACAATCAATTTCTAAAACGAATATAGAAAAGCAAGTAAACAACAATTCTAATATACTTTCTCCCGGAGGGACCTTCTCCAAGCTTGGCCTTCTTAGCCCCATCGATTAGATTCCCCAGGTTGCGCATGTCCAACAGGAGATACGCCCTTGCTAGGTGTCCTCATTCGTCTCCCTCTACATTCTGACAATCCACGATCCTTTTCCGCATCTTCCCTTCAAGTTCCATCAGACCCTGCTCTAAGTATTCCTACCTTTAGGTCTATTTTGTATCAATTCCTCTCCATTCATTGATTGATTCCATGTCTACCTTGTGTTGTTCCAAATGTCTGGCCTCAGACTCAAAGATTCTTTTGTGCAACCTTTTGTATTTTACTTGCGCTTCAACAACGTCGTCTATGACCATTTTTCCTCGATCAATCCCTGGCTTGACTTCTCCCTCTATGCCATCATCCAACTATGATAGGTAGAAATACGCATGACCGGCGTGGTACCGATCTGGTTCGATAGTATCCTTTTCCACAATGATCTTCAAATGCCACATGTGTTGTGCCTCACACTTGATTGGAACGACATCACCCGGAAAGTCTTCTTTTTAGTGAACCATCTTGGAAACTCGTGGTATGACTTGTTTTCTCCTAGCCTGTCTCATAACCGTTATAGGAGAATAAGGATAGATAATCCTCAACCCAATCAACAATAAATGAGGAACATCTATTGACCTCATGATAAGCTCGCTAGTGTACCCGATCCACAGCGTTTCCCGGTTGTGCAAACCTGCCCACGATGAAAGTCATTCTTTTTGGATAGTGAAAAGCTAAGTGGTCATTCCATGATCGCCACGAAATTCTCTATGGTATTGTCCTCTTTAAAGATTCTCCAACAACCATATTTGCAATAACAGATTACAACCCTCGAAATGCCTGAATCCCTTCTTGCAATGGTCCAAGGCTCGGTATATCTCTGCTAAGATCATTGGGACAATAGTGTAAGTTTGTCTTTCAAATCCTTCCATTAAGGTCTTGGTGACCAATAGCCAAACGATTGTTGATCCTGTCTCCTTGAATTGGGATACTATCATCCCCTAAAAATAGATGTTGAACACAAAAACCCGACGATAAGTCCAGCCCAGAGAAGTGATGGCAAAGTCATCATGATATATACAGTAGGATGTGTTATTCCCATAACGCTTGTAAAGGAAGTTGAAAGGTATGTAAGACTTCTTCATGCAAACTAGCTCGTCATTCTTTCTAAGACCCATCATTTTCGGAAACCCTTTAGAAGTGCGATTTTCTGGCACCAACAGACCAGGGTTGTCCCAGGGAAGCCCAACAAAACCTCTTTTTTCCTCAAGAAGGGGAGTCATCTCTATATTACAAAAATAGAAAACAAACCACTTTTCATCCCAGAACATAGTGGCGGCCTCGATTAGTACATTGTTTGGTTGAATGTCCAACAAAGAAGATAAATTTCCAATAATTCTTTTCACATGGTTTTTGTCGCTTGGCGAGAAATTTTCCCACCATTCGAGCAACAAAGGTGAGATATTTCGGACCATGCCGAACCTGGGGACTTCGTACCTCAGTTTTGCAAAACAAATAAAGTTAGCCCTCTCCCCCTCCAGATTTGACTACTTACACATTAATGATTAGCATACCTGCGCGTTTTCTCCAAATAATGCACATATCATGATTGTGCCTCGTTGGAATAATGGAAATCCCGATGAGCTTTGGACAAGGCTTGTCTTAGAGAGTTATTACGTGAATATCATTCTAACCCGTACTAGGTTCAGACATGATGCATGCACAATTAATATCAGAGTGGAGTTTTCTATATGAGTTTAGACCAATACCCTCAAGTGGAAAACCTTAGAGGGAAAGACACGGAACAGTCGACTGCACCGCTGATCGACTAGTTTTACCGCAAATAAGCCTTTCCAAATTTAACAAGGGTAATATAGGAAGAGCGCGGACACTCATCAAGTGCCGCTATGGTATTAATTGTCCACAAGTGGAATGTGATGTAGAGCATGTAATTATCCAAAGATAAAACAATATGTTGTCAAGTATTTTGCAAGATAAACTATAAATGCAATATTGAATAAAAAAGACAGAAAAGAAAGAAAAAAAATGAAGGAGTTAGTTCGTATAATGGAAAAATTACAATAAAGCGATAAAAGGTGTAGGGATTGGGAAAGAGATAACAAAATTTTAAAAATAGGAGCAAGTGAACATGATTGGGAAATAACGGAAGGTATGCATATTGTAACCAAATTAAGCGAGGAATTGCATGTAAGTTCATATAAAGGGAAAAATAGGGAAGCGAGTGTGCATGTAGAAAATAGAAGGATGAATTCGGAGCGAGATGTTAAATCATCAACAAAATAATAAAGTCACGCATATCGAGAGAGACTAATTCACATAGACCAAGTTAATTATGGAAAAAGCCTAAGATAACCTCAGCATACTCACCATGTTGTCGCACCCCTTTTTCTCGCAAAATCGGGTTTCGACACGTGACAACTCTTTTTAAAGGAAGGGTATTAAAAGAGAGAGTCTCCACCTAACGTGGTAAGGTGTGTTAGGGAACCTATTTGCAAATGACTCGAGTTTACTTGTTGTGTCACCAGAGATCGGGTAAGGGCTCAAATTACCTTGAAGAGAAGGTGTTAGGCGCTCCTAGAGGTCCAAAACGGTGGGTCCCGTCCGAACTCGAATTATGTGAATTAGTCTAAGGGAAAGGAAGTAATTTGGACAAATGAAATAAATGAATTATTTTAAACAGAAATGGGGGGTCCTAAGTTTTTTAGCCTAAAGGATCACCCCGTGCAACATAAATAATACTTTGTAACTCCCTCAAGTCGGGGTGTTACTTATATTATTCAGTGAGCACATACTATCATCTCCTGCTACCCGATTACTATCTTTAAGTTGATTACCTAAAGCGTGCTATTTAATTCTAAGTTTTACCCTATTTGTGCACCACCCGTCCCATGCCTATGGTCCATGGGGCATTTGGACCTCTATTTCAGGGTGGTTCTAGACCTTAACTTAGGCTGCTCAAAAGGAAAAATACTAAGCGACATACAAAATAGTTTAGGACTTTTAAATTTAAGCAAGTATGGGCTCAAGTTAGCCTCTACATTTATACATCAAATGCACGCCAACTGGTTAACATTGACATACTTTAATTAATTGCAGAATCCTATAGGCAGGATATCTATGTGATGTTGGATGAACGAGTAGGCAGTCATGTACAATTAAACAGATTCAGGTGTGCATTGTACAATTTGAACCGGTTTTAGATCCTATAGGCATGACTTCTCTAATTTGAACCAGTTTTAGATCCAATAGGCATGATTTTTATAATTTGAACCAGTTTTAGATCCTATAGGCATGATTTTTATAATTTGAACCAGTTTTAGATCCTATAGGCATGATTTCTATAATTTGAACAAGTTTTAGATCCTATAGGCATGATTTCTATAATTTGAACGGAACAGTATGTAAGCAGGCATTTGCACACATATTAGATCATACCATTTTCTATAAGCATGATTACTAACAAAACATAATTGAAGCAAGCATCAAACCTATGGGCATGGTTTCTATCACATAATGACTGAACACAATAAGGTACCTATAAGCAGGATTTCTAACATACAACATTTAACAACACAACATCGAACCTATAGGTAGGATCTCTACCCAACCTTGCAGCAAACATGTAAAATAAGAACCCCTTCCATATTTCCCTAACACCCCAAAATTGTTATTACAAATAATTATTATAAGCTAGAATTAAATGTAATAAATTACAAAGTGTAACTATAGGGAGCCTACAGCAGGACAAAATACACCTGGACAGACCATGCCTTCAACTCACAATTGCTCCAAAATCCATGTTCACAACATAACCAGTTGTTGAGTGATTCACCCATATATCAAGGCTAAGCATAAAGAACCCAAATCCCTAGTGTGTCAGAGTTGCCAAAGGCTTCAAGAACCCAGGGCAGTGGTCACACTTGAGAGATTGATCAGAAACAGTCTAAAGGGAAGACTAGGGACCGGATCCAAGCGTGCCAGAGTTCACAAGGGGTCTCGCATGAACCCTGGGCAGTGCTCACACTAGGGAGGTCATAGGACAAGACCGAAATAGCCTTGGATTTTCAACCGGCTAGGAATAAGAATTCAGAAGGATCAGGGGAGTAGAATGGGATTAGGGAATCCATTGAAGGACAGAATAACATATTGAGCGTATACAAGTAGACATGCTTGAACTTAGGCAGACTTATTCAAGCTTAAGGAAATAAACTCAATATCATGCTAACAAGGCAAGTGCACAAGCAAGTTCATAGTGATAACAGAGGATCCAAATTAGACTAAGTGTAGGAACTAGTGTCATAGGAAGGAATCACATTAATTAGCAATAGGTCTGGACATGTTAAAAACTGATTACGGCAGCTACTAGAGGTGTCATAATATAGTAAGAGCAAAGTCAAACAGGCCACATTATAATGCATTCAGAAACAGATTTGTTATCCTATTAAGGAAGACATCTATACCTAGTTAATCAGTCCACATAAAAGGTATAAGAGCATGTTTACAAGCAGGTTAATAACTTAACTTCAAGAGATAGTTATCATGACATAGAGTTTAAGCAGAATCTAATTAATCAACTCCAAATAATCTTAAGCATGTCTCAAACTGCAGTGTAATAACATTTAGGATAGCATAGTCTAATTGAAGCAACACACTAATAGAAATCAAAATGAAACGGCAAAGGATCTAATAACTCACCAGTTAAGATGAAATAGGGAAGAAAGTGATCCAACAGTGTGGTAAATATCACCAAACAGAAGCAAGAACTTGGAGATTTCTGTCCTTGGCTTTCAGCCGGCCAGGAATTAGAATACAAAATAAGATTATTCAATAGTGGAAGCACACAACCTTAGCTTATAGTAATTAAAGACTTTCTAACTTCTAACTTTTTAAAACCCTTATTTTCAAAGGGGAGTGGGGAAGGGTTTAAATAGTGCAAAAATTAGAACATAAACATGGAAAATAGTTAATTTAAACACCAAAAAGGACAAGTACTTAAATCAGTAAAATTGAAACCCTAAATTTAAGGTAGAAATACAGAAAATCGTCAGAAAATAAGGCAAATAATCACATAATACATGCAATGAACATAGACATGAAATTATTCAAAACAAGCACATAGTTGATCCATATTAGGTTCGAGTAAAAAGGGTTTGAAACCCTAATTTAGGGTAAAAATAGGGAGATTATCGCATAATATTGGGTATCAACAATAAGCGGTTAAAGCTATAGGCATGATATCTAGGTTATTTTATGCAGTAGTTGGCAATGATAGCTATAGGAGATATTCATAATTACTTAGTTGGATCCTATTGGCATGCTTTCTAATATTTGCAATGACACAATATTGAAAGTTCAACATTAGCACTTAAAGGAAGCGAGTAGGATAATCAATAATTAGGACTGACCTTTTATCCTATAGGCATGTTTATTAAGTGAACAACAACCTATTAACCAATTAACCATATATGCATGATTTCTAAATTGTAGATTAGGTAGCACATGAATTAACAAAATCATATAGCACCTAATGAATATGCCGCAATGCACATTGAGACATTGGTCATTTAATTTCCTATATGCATGATATCTAACATGTAGAAGACGAATAGATTAGACGGAATAAACACCTAGAGCCAGGTTATCCAACACACATAGTAACAAAACATATTTGAGCAAAGTAAACACATATAGGCAGGTCATCTAACACACACAATAGCAGAACATATTTGAGAAAAGTAAAAAACCTATAAGCAGGATTTCTACCCATTTCAACGCAAGTATTAAGATAAACCCCCTTTTCCCAAATGTTATCACAACATTATTACAAGCTATGAATGAAGCAAATTATAGAATTATAGAGTAGCTATAGTGAGCCTAACAGGACCAAAAATATACCCAGCTAGTCCAGGTTGAAGGGAGGTCAATGATAGAACCTAAGTAGCCTTGCTTCACGACCCGAATTTCCACCGTCAGGACCGTGATGGCGACTAACGGTGCACTTTCTAGGCAAGCCAACATTAGAGATCTACAACATTTAAAACATTTAAAATCATACGAATATCCACGACCAATCAACACATGATACCAAAATAAGAAGTAAAATTTTGGAAATAATATTGCGCAATAATACTAATGTCTAACTACCCATGATTTGGATTCACAACTCACAGATTACTATTAATTTACTTCAAGTATTTGGCTGAAAGAAAAATGTATAACTGTTTGTGAACTAAATAAAACAGTAAATGAATATAAAAGAAGGGATTCCAGGAATCTACGTACGTCGGCAGATCTACCTCGGGTGTCCTGTGGGAAAGTTAGCTACAACTCAAAATCAGCTTGGACTGATACATGGATCTTCACAGTGCAGAGTACAACATAAGTACAATCGACCCCATGTACTGGCAAGTGCCGAGCCTAGCCTTGGCGAAATAGTGACAAGGCTAGGACAAGACACCACATAAAGCCTGAACAGTATAATCATGCTAATGGAAACAATGACAATTAAAGAAATAAATAAGAAATAATGGGAAGGGGACATGAAATGGGGGATCATAATATAATGAGTTAGAAACAATGAAAAGACACAATTTAAACAGTAATCCTCAAATAAATTAAGCAATTAAGACAACAAAGGAAAATTGCACTCCATCACCCTTCGTGCTTTTACTCTCAACCTCACAAATATATAAATAGAACGGAACGACATCACCCTTCGTGCATTAAACCTAACATAATATACACGACATCACCCTTCGTGCTTTATCACTCTCATATCATGGCACGATATCACCCTTCATGCATTACACTCACATATCATGGCACAACATCACCCTTCGTGCTTTACACTCTTCCTTACGATATAAATAAATCATGCACGCCATCACCCATCGTGCTTTACACTCTTCCTCACAATTCACATAATCAATAACCACGGATAGAGAGAAGTTTCACAAAGAAACCAATATCTCATCAATGATTAATTTTACAATTTAACATCTCAACCTTGAATCAATATTCACAAATTTATCAACCTCGGTGGAAGCAGATATAAGTCTCCCAACATTTTAATAACAACAATAAGCATGGATAATAGGATTTAAGACTACAAAATTTGCAAGAATAAAACTTCACTTGCATGCTATGACTCGATCACAACGCATAGGTGCTCGTCACCTCACCTATACATCGTATTAACAACAAAACACGTAGAAAATAATCACACAATACCTATTCCCTCAAGACAAGGTTAGACAGAACACTTACCTCGCTCCAAATATCACTCAACGCTCGATCACAACTTTGCCGTTCAAATTAGCCTTCGAGTCCACAATATCTAGCAAACTTCCAACCAAATGATTCAACATAAGCCTTAGGAATCACCCTTGATAACTATTGTTCAATTTAGTTCATATTGGGAAAGTTAACACCTAGGCTTGCTTGGTCCAAACCCGAAATTCGAACCAAAACCTTATTACCCATTCACCCTCGAGCCCAGATATACAATTGGTTTTGGAATCCGACATCAATTTGAGGTCTAAATTCCCAAAAATCAAAAAATTTAGTTTTCTACCCAAAATCCCCAATTCCACCATAAAAATCCAACATTCTAGATTGGAATCTTGTTAAAATAAGTAAAAGACTGAAAGAAAAGAGTGAAGAATCACTTACCTATGATTTGGGGAAGATTTGGTCTTTGGAAAATCTCCCCTTGAGGTTTAGGTATTGAAAATTTGAGGAATGAATGAAAAATCCCCGTTTAAGTCCCTTTTTACTCAGCTGTAGATGTCACACTTGCGACCTGAGGTTCGCAAATGCAAAAAAACAATTGCAATTGCGATGCTCTTCACAATTCTGCTGCCTTCGCAAATGCGAGGAGAGTGTCGCATTTGAAACCACTGACCCCTCGCAAATGCGAGTAAATGTTCGCATTTGCGAACATGCCCTTCCCAGACTCCCTTTGTAATTGCGAAGGTAACCTTGCAAATGAAAGAATTGTTGGCCCAGGCTCTCTTTGCAATTCCGCTGAAAGCCTCGCATTTACAAACCATGTTATGATCGCATTTGCGATGCCTAATCTCGCAATTACGAGATCAGAGGCCTGCAATAGCTTCAGTTACACCAGTGAAATTTCTAAGTTCCAAAATCACTTTGTAGCCTCTCCGAAACTCACCCGAGCCCTCGGGGCTCCAAACCAATCATGCACACAAGTCTAAAAACATCTTATGGACTTGCTCGTGCGATCAAATCGCCAAAATAACACCTAAAACTACGAATTTAGCATGAAAATCAATGAAATTCTCAAGAACACTTTGAGTTACTATTTCTCAACCGGATGTCTGAATCACGTCAAATCAACTCCGATTCTTACAAAATTTCATAGACAATGACTTAAATATTATAATGAACATGTACCGGGCTCCGGAATAAAAATACGGGCCCGATACCAACGAGATTAAACATTAACCAATTTCTTTAAATTCTTAGAATTTAAATCTTACAATTTTCATCAAAAAATAATTTCTCGAGCTAGGGATCTAAGAATTCGATTCCGGGCATACGCAAGGTCCTATATTTTACTACTAACCTTCCGGACCGTCGGAACACGGGCCCGGGTCCGTTTACTCAAAACTTTAACAAAAGTCAACTATAAATCACTTTTAAATCCCAAAATTATTATTTCATAAATTTCCACATAAAGGCTTTTCGGATTTACGCTCGAATTGCGCACGTAAATCGAGGTGAGTAAAAATAATGTTTTTAAGGCTAATGAGCGTGGAATAGAGTCTTAATTCACAAGTTACCCTTTGGGTCATCAAAATCTCCACCTCTAAAACAAACGTTCATCCTCGAACGGACGTAGAAAAGTACCTGAACTGGTGAACAAGTGGGGATATCTACTCCACATGTCCGACTTGGTCTCCCAAGTAGTTTCCTCAACATGCTTACCTCTCAACTGCACTCGATCTGAAGGGTAACTCTTCGACCTCAACCAACGAACCTGCCGGTCTAGAATGGCTATCGGCTCCTCCTCGTAAGTCAAATCCTTGTCCAATTGGACAGAGCTGAAATCTAAAGCGTGGGACAGGTCACCATGATACTTCCAAAGCATGGACACATGGAATACCAGATGAACTGAGGATAAACCTAGAAGCATTGCAAGTCTATAAGCTACCCCCCACTCTCTCGAGAATATCAAATAGCCCGATATACATAGGGCCCAATGTTCCCTTCTTCCCAAATCTCATGACACCCTTCATGGGTGATACCCGAAGCAATACCCCATCCCCGACCTTGAATTCCACATCACATACTCTACGGTCGACATAACTCTTTTGCCTGGACTGAGCTTCTCGAAGTTGATCTTTTATAAACTTGACCTTTTCTAAGGCCGTTTGAACTAAATCTGTACCCAACAACCAATCCTCTCCAGGCTTAAACCACCAACTAGTGACCAACACCGTCTACCATATCATGCCTCAAAAGGAGCCATCTAAATGCTCGACTGGTAGCTGTTATTGTAGGCGAACTCTGCGAGGGGAAAGACTGATCCCACAATCCTCCGAAATATACAACACAAGCATGGAGCATATACTCCAAGATCTGAATAGTACGCTCAGACTACCCGTCCATCTGATGATGGAATGATGTGCTCAACTCGACCAGCGTACCCAACTCTCGCTGAACTGCCCTCCAAAAGTGGAAGGTAAATTGCGTACCTCGATCAGAAATGATAGACACGGGCACACCGTGAAGACGGACGATCTCCCAAATATAAATCTCTGCCAACCGCTCTGAGGAATAGGTAATTGCCACTGGAATGAAGTGCGCTGACTTAGTCATCCTATCCACAATAACCCATACGGTGTCGAACTTCCTCTGAGTCTGTGGGAGTCCAACAACGATGTCTATAGTGATACTCTCCCACTTCCACTCAGGAATCTCCATCTGCTGAAGCAAACCACCGGGTCTCTAGTGCTCATACTTCACCTGTCGGCAATTCAAGCACCGCGCCATATAAGCAACAATGTCCTTCTTCATCATTCACCACCAATAGTGCTGCGGTAGGTATTGGTACATCTTGGCAGCAGCCGGGTGAATAGAATACCTAGAATTGTAAGCCTCCTCAAGGATCAACTCACGAAGCCCGTCAACATGAGGCACACATACTCGACCCCGCATCCTCAAAACACCGTCATCTTCTACTATAACCTGCTTGGCACCACCGTGCTTCACTGTGTCCCTAAGGACCATTATGTGAGGATCATCATACTGCCAATCTCTTATACGCTCGAACAAAGAAGATTGAGTGACTGTACAAGCTAGAACACGGTTGGGCTTTGAAACATCCAACCTCAGAAGCTGATTGGCCAAAGTCTGAATGTTTGAAGCTAGCAGTCTCTCACTATCTGGAATGAATGTAAGGCTACCCATACTCACTACCTTCTGACTTAATGCGTTGGCCACCATGTTGCCCTTTCCCGGATGATACAATATAGTGACATCATAGTCTTTCAATAGCTCCAACCATCTTCTCTGCCTCAAATTGAGATCCTTTTTCTTGAACAAATATCGAAGTCTGCGATGATCCGTGAAAAACTCACACGACACGCCATAAAGATAGTGCCTCCAAATCTTCAACACATGAACAATGGCTGTAAACTCTAGGTCATGGACATGGTGATTCTTCTCATGAAATTTCAACTATTGAGATGCATATGCAATCACCCTAACCCTCATGTGTCGATAGCGCTTTGATCCCCACGCGGGAGGCATCGCAATATACCGGGAAAGATCCTGGACCTGATAGCAATACCAACACCGGTGCCGAAGTCAATGTTGTCTTAAGCTGCTGAAAGCTCGCCTCACACTCGTCCAACCATCTGAATGGGGCACCCTTCTGGGTTAACTTAGTCATCAAGGCTGCTATAGATGAAAATCCTTCCACAAACCGACGGTAATAACCCGCCAAACCTAAGAAGCTCCTGATCTCCGTGGCTGAAGTGGGTCTATGCTAGTTATTGGCTGCCTCAATCTTCTTATGATCTACCTGAATACCCTCTGCTAATACGACGTGACCCAAAAAAGAGACTAAATCCAACCAAAAGTGCTGAATAAAATGGCCTAGAAGGATGGCCTCTACCATAAGTACTCCCGCTTCCGGATGCGGCACCGCTGAATCTACCGGAATGGAGAGGTCTCTTGCCTTTCCCATGACCTCCCAATCCAAGAATTATGTCAACTCGCTGGGCCACATTGGCCGCATCTTGGAATGAGATCTCGCTCCCCGTCTCCTTAGCCATCTGCAATCTGATAGGCTGAGCAAGACCCTCAATAAATATCCTCACCCCCACTCTCTATCTGTGGGGAGAAAAAGAACAACATGATTGGCCAAATCCACGAAGCGAGTCTCATACTAAGTAACAATCATGTTGCCCTGCTCGAGACGCTCGCACTGAAGGCGACGCTCCTCTCTAGTAGTGATAGGCAGAAACTTCTCAAAGAAGAGGTGTGAGAACTTATCCCACGTAAGAGTAGGTGACCCATATGGTCTAGTCAATAAATAATCTCTTCACCATTTCTTGGTGGAACCAGTCATCTAGAAATCAGCAAAGACGACCCCATTGTTCTCCAATATACCCATATTCCGAGGAACCTCATGGAAACTATCAAGGTACTCTTGGGGATCCTCTGAAGTGGCATCGCTAAAATGGACTAGGAAAATCTTGGTAAACCTTTCCAATCTCCACAAAGCCTTGGAGGACATAGATGTCCCATCATTGGACGGTGCTACAGTAACCTGCTGGACTACCCAAATTGGATGAGCTACTGGAGTCCGAAATTGGGGATCCATCTGCTCCGGAGTGTGGGTGGTGTCGCGCCCCCTTTTTCTCGTGAAATCGAGTTTCAACATTGACAACTCTTTAAAAATGGGGAAAGGGTTATTAAAAGAGACTCTACACCTAACAAATTAAGGTGTGTTAGGGAACCTATTGCAAATGACTCGGGTTTACTAGTTTTTGTCACCAAAGATCGGGTAAGGGCTCAAATTACCTCGAGGAGAAGGTGTTAGGCACTCCTCGAGGTCCACAACGGTGGGTCCCGTCCGAACTCAAATCATGTGAATTAGTCTAATAGAGAAGATAGTGAATTATTTTAATAGCAATGGGGGGTCCTAAGTTATTTAGCCTAAAGGATCACCCCTTGCAACATAAATAATACTTCGTAACTCTCCCAAGACAGGGGTTTTACTCATATTATTCAGCGGGCACAGACTATCATCTCCTGCTAACCGATTAATATGTTTATGTTATTTACCTAAATCGCTCGAATCCTAAGTCGTACCCTATGCGTGCACTACCCGTCCATTGCCTATGGCCCATCAGGCATTTGGAACTCTATTTTGGATGGTTCTAGACTTAACTTAGGTTTCTCAAAAATGATAAAAACTAGGCGACATACAAAACAAATTGGACTTTCATGTAAAAGCAAATAAGGGCTCAAGTTAGCCTCCACACGTAGGCATCAAATGCACGCAAACAAATTAGGCGTTTAACAGTTTCGACTCATAATTGAATGAATGAATTACAAAGTATAAAAAACTATAGGAAGCCTGCAGCAGGCCCAAGTTCACCTGGACAAGCCAGGCCTTCAACTCACAATAGCTCCAAAACCTATGTGCATTGATACACAGTAACCAGTAGTGAATGATTAACCCATATCTCAAGGATTAACATACAAAACCCAATTCTCTAGTGTGTTAGAGTTGCCAAGGGCTTCAAGAACCCAGGACAGTGCTCACACTAGATAAGAGTGATCAGAATAGTTCAAGGAAAACTAGGGGCCAAATCTTAGTGTGTCAAAGTTCACGAGGGTCTCATATAAACCCTGAGTAGTGCTCACACTAGGGAGGTCAGAGGACAGAACCTAAATTGCTTTGGCTTTCAGCCAAGAAAGAGTGAGAATTTAGGAGAGCGGGATGGGATTAGGGGATACATTAAGGGACAAAATCACACATAGAACAGAAACAAATAGCAACACATTTGAACCTTAGTAGACCTAACACAATCACATGCTGATAGGATCAGTTCATAGACATGTTTCACAAAGATAACAGACTTCACATCAAACTAAGTCACAGAAAGAAAACTCATTGATTAACAGTAGGTCAGGAACACACTAATTAGTAGTAAGAACTAATTAAACAACTTAGTAGAAGTATCATGACATAGTGAGCACATAACCAAACAAGTCACATGTTGATAGGATCAATTAAAAAATTGATGAATCTGTTAAAGCATACATAACTAAATAGTCCTTAGGAAAGGTATGAAGGCATTTTAATGCCCTAAATTACACAGAGTTAGGCAGAATCAAACAATGTTCAATATGTCTTACATACAGGTAATTGCATTTAAGATAACAGGGTTAAATAACAGTAACACATTAAGCAAGTGATCATAATAGAATAACAAAGGATTCAGTAACTCACTAGTTAAGGTGAAACAGGAAAAAAGGGAATCCAACAATGTAGCAATTGTCACCAACAAAAGCAAGCAGTTGAGGATTTCTGGCCTTGGCTTCCAGCCAGCCAGGAATCAAAAAGCACAGAATATGGCTAGAGAGAATAGGAGTGAAAAGACTCAAGTTCTAAATTTTATTTCAAAGGGAAATGGGGAGGGGGTTCGAATAATTTTTTTCTTAGCATTCAAGAATCATCACTTAAATACTGAGGTCAGTGCTTAAATCAGTAGGGTTGAACCCTAATTATTTGTGAATCAATACACAAAACCAGTGGAAATAAGGTAAAGGATGATATAAGGCAGACAAGAGATCATCGTAAAAAAGGATTATTCAGCTGAGCCAGATTCAGTTTAAGTAAAACAAAGGTCGGAAACCATATTAGGTAAACTAAAAAATTAGCAGAGAATAATAGCAAAGAATCATATATTAACACACAAAAACGAACGTAGACAGGGATTGAACCAGATTAATTCGAGTAAAAAAAGGATTGAACCCCTAATTCTGGGTAAAACAACAAATCAACAAGGATAAAAGAAAAGAACATATATTCTCACAAAATAAACATATATAGGAACTTATTCAAAAAGGAAACCGATAATCGAACCAGATTTGGTTCTAGTAAAAGGGGTTTGAAACCCTAAATTAAGAAAGTCGCAAAATCCGCAAAAAATCAACAGATCCATAAGTAATAGAGCAAATATAGATGAAGAAAAATATTAAAAGAACTAGATTTTGTTCAAATCAAAGAGGATCTGAAACCCTAACCTTTAGGGCTTAGTACGAATCAAGAGAGATATGAGAGAATCATCATGAATAACGTACTTGGACACGAGATTGTCAAGATTCAAAAGGGTAAACATAGATTTGGACGGAATCGAATCGGAGTACTTGCTATATTTAGGCAAGTACCTAAGTTATTCCAGAATCTAGCACCAACTAATGGAAGAACCCTAGAATGCTAAGGGAGTAATGGAAGAATCCCATTTGGATAGGGACTTTGGGGGATTTGGGTGAGGCGGCGGTGTTGGGGTTAAACAGGAAGGGGAGACAAGGGCGACGGTCTTTGAGAAGTGAGGATTAGGGTTGAGAGGAGGGATATAAGGGAAGGGGGTCATTAGCTGTGGACCGCTAATAATTTTTCATCAACGGCCAGGATTTAGGGGAACTAGGTTGGGTTTAATGAATGGATATGGGTAATTGGGTTAGGGGTATTGGGCTTGGGCTGGTTTGGGTTGGTTTGGGTTGGTTTGGGTAGTTTTAGGTCCGAATTAGTTATTGAATTAGGGCCAGATATTAAATACCCAATTTTAATAAATAATAATTTATAAAAATAATAGGTAAATAAAAAAATATATTATTTGTGCATGCAAATGATTAAAAATAATTGTTTATAATTATAAAAATATAAAAGTTATTTTTTCATTAATAAAGTAATTATAAGTTCATATGGGCTATTATTGCAAATTGTGCTATTTAGCCTAAAAATGAAAATATAATTTTAGCAAATTGAAAAGAACATTTAAAACCTAATATGGGTATAAATGAAAAGTTAGATGATAAAATCATCATAAAAATAATTTATAAGTTAATCAATAGATATTTATATGATATAAATGTAGAAATAAATTGATTTAAAACCTTTAAAAATCATAAACAAAATCATGAAAAATGCTTGTAGATGTTTATAAATCAAGTGATGGTGCATATGCAGTATTTTAAAAGTATATATATATAAGGGAAACATTGGGTATCAACAACTGCCCCTCTTTACCCGGGAAGGATGAAAGAGTTGTCGGGTAAAGAAATGATGATTGATTTTGGCCGCATGGGGTGATTTAAAAAATATAGGCCACACTCTGGTTTCTATGTGCCTACATATCCCTGGGTTTACAGGAATTAGGCCATGCGCAGTTCTGGATTAAACGCTGGAACGAACCGATGGAGTTGTTGTAAGAACGGACAAAATATTCTGGATAGGTCAAATCGGGATTGAGAATGGTTATGGATACTTTAGTAGATATCGGATGAGAATGGGTAACGAATGATGATCGGTTACGTTTGAAATAATTGAATGATATGAACTCTGAATGGAAACTGGAGCGAAGATTGCTCCCTTTGGGATATAACGGTTACTTACCGGATCACCTGCAAATTCAAAATATAATGCATGCATACAGATTATCGCATGAATTTAAACATGAAGAAAATTCCCATCGGATCATGGATATTGTCTTTGGACGGTGAAGATGATGTCCTTAGACCATGATATATTGGGGCATTAATTGTGCGGTAAAGGATTTGCAGGCCATGAAATGATGTCTCGGGCTATGAAGATGGTGTCTCCAAACTATGATGCCTTTGAATAATGATGTGTAAGATTAAGAAATCCTCAGACCATGGCATGGCGTCTTCCATATATGATGATGATGCCTTCGTACTATGACACCTTCAGAAAAATTGGCTATATATCAGACAATGAGATGCAAAGACATGATGCTTGAGATAAAACAAGACATAGCTTAGTCTTGTGTGGAGTCGGGGGCAGAGCTTAGCCCCAAAAGAAGAGAATAATGCAAGGTTTGGAATAGAGCAACATTTGTAGTTATGCAAGGAGAGACGATGCTTAGTCTCGTGTTGTGAAGGCAATGCTTAGCCTTATGCAGTTAAGGAGGCAGGTCTTAGCCTCATGCAAAATTGGAGACAATACTTAGTCTCATGCAAGGGGAAGGCAATGGTTAGCCTTATGCAATTGAGGAGGCAGGGCTTAGCCTCATGCAAGATTTGAGACACTTCTTAGCCTCATGCAAGATTGGAGACAGTGCTTAGTCTCATTCAAGGTTTGAGACAATGCTTAGTCTCGTGCAAGGTTTGAGACAATGCTTAGTCTCATGCAAGTGGAAGGAAATGCTTATCCTTATGCAATTGAGGAGACATGGCTTAGCCTCATGCAAGATTGGAGACAGTTCTTAGTCTAATCCAAAGGAAAGGCAATGCTTAGACTAATGCAATTGAGGAGGCAGGGCTTAGCCTCATGCAAGATTTGAGACAATGCTTAGTCTCATGCAAAGGAAAGGCAATTCTTAGCCTTATGCAATTGAGGAGGCAGGGCTTAGCCTCATGCAAGATTTGAGACAATGCTTAGTCTCATGCAAAGGAAAGGCAATTCTTAGCCTTATGCAATTGAGGAGGCAGGGCTTAGCCTCATGCAAGATTAGAGACAATGCTTAGTCTCATGCAAAGGAAAGGCAATGCTTAACCTTAAGCAATTGAGGAGGTAGGGCTTAGCCTCATACAAGGTTTGGGAAAGTGGTTAAACTCCTGCAAGTGGAAGGCATTGCTTAGACTTATGCAATTGAGGAGGCAGGGGTTAGCCTCATGCAAGATTGGAGACAATTCTTAGTCTCATGCAAAGGAAAGGCAATGCTAGGACTTATGCAATTGAGGAGGCAGGGCTTAGCCTCATGCAAAGGAAAGGAAATGCTTAGCCTTATGCAATTGAGGCGGCATGGCTTATCCTCATGTAAGATTGGAGACAGTTCTTAGTCTCATGAAATGGACAAATAGCAAGTAGGAGCGAAGTATTTCTTAGCTAGAGATATTTTTTTGCTTGGAAGCTTTGTCTTTTTGAGGATAACAATTCTAAAGTGTGCACGTACCTCCGGCTATTCCTTGTTCCTGCATCCAAAGAAAAATCGTGAGTTTTGGTAGGGGAGGTTAATTCGTGCCTTTGTATGCTTGCGTTGCTCCGTTATGCGCTAGAGTCTCGTTCGAGCTACCAAGGGTAGCATTTGGCTAAAAAATAAATTTTTCAAAAAATACGCATGCATAGTTATTCAAAACACAGTAATATGCAATTTAAAACACAATTAGATGAACTAGTAACTGTGACATTATTAGAGACATTGCGACCTTTTTGACATAGAATTTTGAGGGTCCTCCTCAAAATTCTGCCCTAGTTATCTAGACGAACTTCTTGTTGTTTCGTATACAGTGTCGTTGGCTGAACTTGCTTCAGAATTTTGAGGATCCTCCTCAAAATTCTTCCCCAATTTCTGATTATGGGGAAAATGGAAATTTTATTGTATTGTGACCGAACCCACAGGGTTGCCTATGTATCTCCTCTTAAACGAGAATCAGTTCAAGCGTAGTTCAAATACATCATATAAAGAAATGTAAACAGTGTACACATAGTATCTTTTGACTGCGTCTGAATTGATGGACTTTGGCCAAATTTCTCCATCCATCTCTACAAGTATGAGTGCTCCTCCTGTTAGTACCATGTGAACAATGTAAGGTCCTTGCTAGTTGGGAGAGAATTTCCCTTTGGCTTCATCCTAATGTGGAAAGATCCGTTTCAGCACCAGCTGCCCCGGTGTGAATTGTCAAGGTTTGACCATTTTGTTGAAAGCTCTAGGCATTAAGTTTTTGTAGAGTTGTCCATGACATACTGCATTCATTTATTTCGCATATATGAGGGATAATTGCTCATAGAAGCTTCTTATCCATTCTGCATCACTGAGTTCAGCTTCTTATATGATTCTCAATGATGGAATTTCTACCTTGGCGGGGATGACGACTTCAGTACCGTAGACTAATCGATAAGGAGTTGTCTCGGTTGATGTGCGAACTGTGGTACGCTGTCCTAATAAGGAGAATGGTAACTTCTCGTTCCACTGTTTGTGATTCTCTAGCATCTTCCTTAGTATCTTCTTGATGTTTTTGTTGGCGGCCTCCACGGCTCAATTCATCTGGGGTCGGTATGGTGTAGAGTTTTTGTGCTTGATTTTGAAGGTTTCACACATGGCTTTCATTAGATCACTATTGATATTAGAGGCATTGTCAATGAAGATGTGTTCTGGAACCCTGAATTGACAAACAATACGGTCCTTGACAAAATATGCATTGACTTTCTTGGTTACAACTTTGTAAGATGCGGCTTCAACCCACTTTGTGAAATAATCGATGGACACTAGAATGAACATGTTCCCATTTAAAGCAGTGGGTTCGATCGAACCAATGACATCCATTCCCCAGGTAGCAAAATGCCAAGGTGCGCTTGTTGTGTTAAGTTCATTTGGACGTACCCGTATAATATCTGCGTGTATTTGGCATTGATGACATTTCTGGACATACCGGATGCAGTATGTTTCCATAGTCATCCAAAAGTATTCGGCTTTGAGTATCTTCTTGGCTAGGATGAAACCATTCATATGTGGGCTGCAGGTTCTGGCGTGTATCTCTCCAAGCAATTTGGAGGCTTCTTTGGTGTCTACACACCGTAATAAACCTAGATCGGGAGTTCTTCTATACATAATTTCTCCGCTTTGGAAGAAATGGTAACAACCTTCGAAGTGTGCGTTTCTGAGTGTGGTTTTCCTGCTCTAGATATTCTCCTTTTGCCAAATATTCCCTAATATCGTGGAACCATGGATTCTCATTTGTTTCTTCTTCAACATGAGAAGCTGGCTGATTATGGATTCTTACTATAATAGGATCGATGTAGTTCTTGTTCGGGTGTTGTATCACGGAGGACAAAGTGGCCAGTGCATCTGCGAATTCATTCTTGATTTTGGGGACATATATGAACTCTATCTTTGTGAATCTTTTCATCATCTCTTGCACATGATGAAGATATGGTAATATCTTGGTATTCTTTGTAGCCCATTCTTGTACCTTGTGCATTAGCAGTTCTGAATCACCAATCACCATCAATTCATGGATGTTCATGTCGACAACCAAATTGAGCCCTAATATGCAGGCTTCATATTCCGCCATATTGTTGGTGCATGGAAACTTGAGTTTTGTGGACACCGGGTAATGTTAACCGGTTTCTTACACCAAAACGGCTCCAGTATCAACTCCTTTGAAATTTGCAGCTCCGTCGAAAAACATTCTCCAACCGGCGTAGGCTTCAACAATATCTTCTCCTACTGTCACGACAACAAATCTAAACTGGCCGTGATGGCTCCCATCGTGATACTAAGCTAGCCAATTTACTATGCATAACATAAGGAATTTTTCATTTGATACAAACTATCTGATATTTCACAACAATTCCCCGCTTTTAAGCATTACAAAGACAAGAAAAATGGTCAAAACATCTAACAATATTTTGTGGATGTTGGTTTGGTGTGTTTTGAGGAGGTGCTCAGTTCTGGGCATTTTGCTGGTAAATATCTGGGACATTTAACGTGAGGGAGAAGTTTTCCATGTTGTGGACCTGCTCAAGTTCCCCTTGTAACTCCAATATTTTCTGCTCCAGCCGTAGAACCAAATCATATTGTGCCGGAGTACTCTAACCATCTGAAGTTTCAACATTTTCCACATGTGCAATGTTATCTTTCCTTATACCGCTCATGTCATCCATCTTAGCCTTTCCCTTACTTTTAGGATCAATTGGAGGAAGATCAGGTGGAGGACCTCTCGATTTGGTATGATATGCTGATGATGTCAGTATGCACGAACCAACCTTAGGGGATGGGAATAATCAAAATAAAGAAAAAGAAAAACGGTAAACAAGTCAATAGGGATTTTTTGGAAAGATATTTGCAGTATTTAAACATGTATCATAAATTCGCGTCCTAATTTTGGGGACCTCATTGTGCCTGAGGTAGGCCTAGTGACACGTAGGTTTGGAGTAACTTAGTGCCGATAATTGCCTCATTTCATTAATGTAATAAATAAGTCAAACCTCTAAAATGACAATTATTAAAGGGTTGCTAGTGGAATTTTCCTTATTACAATCAATTTAAATCGACTCTAGAAAAACAAGTAAAGAATAACTCTAATCTACTTGGTCCCGGAGGGACCTTCTCAAAGCTTGGCTTTCTTGGCCCTATCGATCAGATTCCCCAGGTCGCGCATGTCCAGCATTAGATACCCCCTTGCTAGGTGTCCTCGTTCATTGCCCTCTGCATTCTGACAATCCACGATCCTTTTACTCATCTTCTCCTAAAGTTCCATCAGACCCTGCTCTAAGTATTCCAACCTCTCTGTTGACTTTGTAGCGATTTCTCTCCATTGATTCCATATCTACCTTGTGTTGTTCCAAATGCCTGGCTTCAAACTCGACGATTTTCTTGCGCAACGTCTTGTATTTCACTTGTGCTTCAGCAACTTCATCTATGACCATGTTTCCTCGATCGACCCCTTGCTCGGCTTCTCCCGTTATGTCATCATAAAACCATGATAGGAAGAAATACACATGACCGGCGTGGTACCGATCTGGCTCGATGGTATCTTTCTCCACAATGATCTTCAGATTCCACATGTGTTGGGCCTCACACTTGTATGGAATGGAATCACCTTGAAAATCTACTTTATAATGACTCATCTTGGAGACTCGCGGTATGACTTGTTTTCTCCCAGCCTGTCTCATGACTCTGATAGGTGCATAAGGATATATAGCCCTCAACCTGATCAGCACCAAATAAGGAACATCCCTGGACCTGATGATGAATTCGCTAGTAGGGAACCACTCGAACATCCAATAGACCTTGTCATCAGTCAGATTACTGAAAAAGTGTACCCAATCCACATCGTTTTCTGGTTGTGCAAACTTGTCTGGGATGAAAGTCATTCTTTTCGGATTGTGGAAAGCTATGTGGTCATTCTATGATCTTCGTGGAAATTACTGATGGTACTGTACTCTTTGAAGATGCTCCAACAACCATATCTGCAAAAGCAAATTGCAATCATAAAAATGTCTGAATCCTTTCTTGTAAAGGTCCAAGGCTCGGTATATCTCTACTACGATCATTGCGACAATAGTGTAAGTCTGTTCCTCAATCCCTTCCGTTAAAATCTTGGTTACCATAGCCAAACGAGTGTGAATCTTGTCTCCTTGGATTGGAAATACTATCATACCAAGAAAACAGACGATCAACACAAAAACCTAACGATGAGTCTAACCCAGGGAAGTGATGGCAAACTCTTCATGAAAAATACGGTAGGGTGTACTTTGCCCATAACGCTCGTAAAGGAAGTTGAAAGGTATGTAGGACTTCTTCAAGCAAACTAACTCATCATTCTTTCTAAGACCCATCATTTTCAGAAACCCCCTATAAGTGCGATTTTTCGATACCAACAAACCAGGACTATCCCAGGGTAGCCCAGCGAAACCTCCTATTTCCTCAAGAAGGGGAGTCATCTCTACATTACTGAAATGAAAGACAACCCTCTTTTCATCCCAGAAAATGGTAACAGTCTCGATCAGTACATTGTTTGGCTGAATATCTAGCAAGGAGGGTGAATTTCTAAGAACCCTCTTCACATGGTTTTTGTCTCTTAGCGAGAGCTTTTCCCACCATTGTAGAAATAAAGGTGGGATACTTCGGACCATGCCGAATCTGGGGATTACGTGCCTCATTTTCTGCAAAATAAATAAAGTTAGCCCTTCCCCTACCAGGTTCGACTACTTACACATTAATGATAAGCATATCAGCACGTTTTCTCCAATTAATGCACATATCATGATCGTGCCCGTTGGGATTATAGAAATCCCGATGGGCTTTGGTCAAGGCTTTCCTTAGAGGGTTATTATTCGGACAACATACTAACCCATGCTAGGTTTGGACATGATGCATGCACACTTAACATCAGAGTATGGTTTTCTATAAGTGTCTAGACCAGAACCCTCAAATGGACAACTTGAGAGGGAAAGGCACGGATTCGTCGACTGCACCGCTGATCGACTAATTTTACCGAAAATAATCCTTTCCAAATTTAAAAATGGTAATAAAGGAATAGCGCAGATAATCATCAAGTGCCGCTATAGTATTAATTACGCCCGAGTGGAATATGATGTAGAGCATGTAATTATGCAAAAAGTAAAACAACATCTTGTCAAGCATTTTGCATGATGAAAGCGATAAATGCAGTAATTAATAATTGTAAAAATAGGAAAGAAAGAAAAAAACAAGGAAGGTTACCTAGCATTGAATTAGGTAGGACACTCGTCCTAATTCATAGATAGAGAAAGAAGTCAGTTCGTATAAGGGAAAAATTATAATAAAGCGGTAAAAAGGGAAGGGATTGGGAAAGACTTAAAGATTGACTTCAGCGAATATGATTTGCATATTATAACAAGATTAAACGAAGAAGTACATATAAAAGAATAATAGGGTAGCGTAAAATAACAAAGGCACGCTTATTGAGGCAAACTAATTCACAAAAACAAAGTTCGTTATGGTAAGACCTAAGGATATCCCCAGCAGAGCCATCATGCTGTCGCGCCCCATTTTTATTGTGAAATCGAGTTTCGACATTGAAAACTCTTTTAAAAGGGGGGAAAAGGTTATTAAAAGAAAGTCTCCACCTAACGGATTAATGTGCGTTAGGGCACCTATTGCAAATGACTCGGGTTTACTAGTTTGTGTCACCAAAGATCGGGTAAGGGCTCAAATAACCTCGAGGAGAAGGTGTTTGGCACTCCTCGAGGTCCACAACAGTGGGTCCCGGCCGAACTCAAATCATGTGAATTAGTTTAATAGAGAAGAGAGAAATTTATTTTAATAGGAATGGGGCGTCCTAAATATTTTAGCCTAAAAGATCACGTCGTGCAACATAAATAGTACTTCGTAACTCCCCCAAGATGGGGGTGTTACTCATATTATTTAGCAGGCACAGACTATCATTTCCTGCTACCTGATTACTATCTTTAGGTTATTTACCAAAAGCGCTCTAATCAATTCAAAATTGTACCCTATGCATGCACTACCCGTCCCTTGCCTATGGCCCTGGAGGCATTTGGACCTCTCTTTTGGATGGTTCTAGACTTAACATAAGTTGCTAAAAAATGATAAAAACTAGGCGACATACAAAACAAATTGGACTTTCATGTAAAATCAAATCAGGGCTCACGTTAACCTCCACACTTAGGCAGCGAATACACGCAAACGAATTAGGCGTTTAACAATTTTGACAATTGAAGTCGTTAGGCCCTATAGACATGATTTCTATGTCATTCTTGAATTTTAATCACACGAGCAGTTACATAAAGTGATTTCTAAGTGACTGCACAATTGCCTACTTATTATAAGTATAAGCGGTTAAAATCTATAAACATGATATCTAGGTGATTTACTCAGTATTTAACAGTGATAAACAACGAGGGATATTCAGAATTACTCAGTTGTTCCTATAGGCATTCTTTCTAATGGCGTTCAGCGAGACAGTGTTTTAAAACCTAATTTTAGTACTTAACAAAAATGGTGTTTACTCTATAGACATGATTCCTACCTTTGATGATTTGAAACTGGCTAGTTCTTATAGGCATGCATACAAAATGAGCAAGTATGACAATCAATTAAACCTATAGGCATGATCTTTAAAGAGGAAGATTTGAATATGTTTCAATGCAAATTAAACTTTGGTTTTTTCCCTATTGGCATGGTATCTAACGTGTAAAAGCAAAATGGGTAGGTTATCCACATAACTTATTCAAGCAAGTAGACACCTATAAGAAGGTTATCTAACACAATAGTAGAATGAACAAAGTAAACACCTATAGGCAGATTATCTAACACAATAGCAGAATGAGCAAAATAAACACCCATAGGCAGATTATCTAACACAATAGAAAAATGAGCAAAATAAACACCTATAGGTAGGTTATCTAACATACAATAGCAGAATGAGCAAAGTAAACACCTATAGGAAGGATTTCTGCCCATTCTCATACAGATGTTAAAATAAACAAAGTATCCCAATTTTACTAATACCCCAATTGTTATTACAAACAATTATCACAGACCTAAATTGAATGAATAAATTACAAAGTATAAAAAACTATAGGAAGCATGTAGCAGGCCCAAGTGCACCTAGACAGACCAGGCCTTCAACTCACAATAGCTCCAAAACCCATGTGCATTGATACACAGTAATCAACAGTGAATGATTTACCCATATCTCAAGGATAATCATACATAACCTAATTCTCTAGTGTGTCAGAGTTCCCAAGGGCTTCAAGAACCCAGGGCAGTGCTCGCACTAGAGAAGAGTGATCAAAACAGTTTATGGAAAGCTAGGGGCCAAATCCTAGTGTGTCAGAGTTCACGAGGGTCTCATATGAACCCTGAGTAGTGCTAACACTAGGGAGGTCAGAGGACAGAACCTAAATTGCTTTGTCTTTCAGCCAACAAAGAGTGAGAATTCAGGAGAGTAGGATGGGATTAGGGATACATTTAGGGACAAAATCACACATAGAACAGAAACAAATAGCAATACATTTGAACCTAAGCAGACCTAACCCATCTTTTAGTTAACACAATCACATGCTGATATGATCAGTTCATAGACATGTTTCACAAAGATAATAGAGACTTCAGATCAAACTAAGCCATAGAAAGAAAACTAATTGATTAACAGTATGTCAGGAACACACTAATTAGTTGTAAGAACATATTAAACAATTTAACAGAAGTATCATGACATAGTGAGCACATAACCAAACAAGTCACATGGTGATAAGTTCAATAAAAAAAACTGATGAATCTGTTATGGCACACATAACTAAACAGTCCTTAGAAAAGGTATGAAGGCATTTTAATGCTAAGGAATAATCATAAATTACAGAGAGTTAGGCAGATTCAAACAAAGTCCAATATGTATTAAATACATGTAATAGCATTTAAATTAACATGGTTAAATAACAGTAACACATTAAGCATGTGATCATAATAGAATAGCAAAGGATTCAGTAACTCACCATTTGAGGTGAAACAGGAAAATGGAATCCAATAATGTAGCAATTGTCACCAACAGAAGCAAACAATTGAGTATTTCTGGCCTTGGCTTCCAGCCAACCAGGAATAAGAAATCACGGCATATTGCTAGAGAGAATAAGAGTGAAAAGATTTGTGTTCTAAATTTTATTTCAAAAGGAAGTGGGGATGGGGTTCGAATAATTCTTTCTTAGCATTCAAGAATCCTCACTTAAATACTGAGGTCAGTGCTTAAATCAATAGGATTGAACCCTAAATATTTGTGAATCAATACACAAAACCAATGGAAATAAGGTAAAAAATCATATAAGGCACACAAGAGATCATGGTAAAAAAAAGAATATTAAGTTGAGCCAGATTTGGTTTAAGTAAAAAAAAGGTCGGAAACCATATATTAGGTAAACACCAAAATTAGCAGAGAATAATGGCAAAGAATCATATATCAACACACAAAAACGAACGTAGACAGGGATTGACCAGATTAATTCGAGTAAAAAAACGACTGAAGCCCTAATTCTGGGTAAAAGATCAAATCAGCAAGAATAAAAGAAAAAAACACATTCGCACAAAATAAACATATATAGTAACTTATTCAAAAAGGAAACCTATAATCGAACAAGATTTGGTTCAAGTAAAAAGGGTTTGAAACCCTAAATTAAGTAAGTCACAAAATTCGCAAAAAATCAACAGATCCATAAGTACTAGAGAAAATATAGAAGAAGAAAAATGTTAAAAGACATAGTTTTAACCAGATTTGGTTCAAATCAAAGAGGATCTGAAACCCTAATCTTTAGGGCTTAGTGAGAATCAAGAGAGATATGAGAGAATCATCACGAATAACGTACTTGGACTCGAGATTGTCCAGATTAAAAAGGGTAAACATAGATTTGGACGGAATCAAATTGGGGTACTTGCTATATTTAGGCAAGTACCTAAGTTATTCCAGAATCTAGCACCAAATAAGGGAAGAACCCTAGAATTGTAAGGGAGTAATTGAAGAATCTCATTAGGATAGGGATTTTGGGGGATTTGGGTGAGGCGACGACGTTAGGGTTCAATAGGGAGGGAAGACAAGGGCGTCGGTCTTTGAGAAGTGAGGATTAGGGTAGAAAGGAGGGATATAAGGGAAGGGGGTCATTAGTTGTGGACTGTTGATCATTTTTTATCAACAGCCAGGATTTAGGCGGACTGGGTTGGGTTTAATGAATGGGTATGGGTAATTGGGTAAGGGGTATTGGGCTTGGGCTGGTTTGGGTTGGTTAGGGTAGTTTTAGGTCCGAATTAGTTATAGAATTAGGGCTAGATTTTAAATACCAAATTTTAATAAATAATAATTTATAAAATAATAGATAAATAAAAAAATATATTATTTGTGCATGCAAATGATTACAAAAAGTTTTTTATCATTATAAAAATATAAAAGTCATTTTTTTCATAAATAAAGTAATTATAAGTACAGATGGGCTATTTTTGATAATTATGCAATTCAGCTGAAAAAATGCAAATATAATTTTATCAAATATAAATAAAACATTTAAAACCTAATATGGGTATAAATGAAAATTTTAGATGATAAATCATCATAAAAATAATTTATAAGGTAATCAATAGATATTAATATGATAAAAATTTAGGAATTAATTGATTTAAAGCCTTTAAAAATCATAATAAATAATGAAAAATGCTTGTAGATGTTTATAAATCAAGTGATGGTGCATATTAACTATTTTGAAAGTGTGAGTGTGTGTGTGTGTGTGTATATATATAAATATATTTGAAAAATATGAGGGAAAATTGGGTATCAACATGTGGCAGGAACCTGGCTCTTCCTACAGCCTGAGATACGGCTGGTGCCACGGGAAATGCGCCAGTCTGGGTTGCACTCTCCATAAGGCCCACTAGTTAGACCAAGGCATCCTGAAGTACCAAGGTGGAAATAAACCCCTCTGGGACCTGAGCTGGTCCCATCGGAACAGTCTGAGCTGGAGCCTCCTCACCGAGATCTATTTGAGGCTCCGCAGTTGGAGCTGCTGCTTGGGCCATGGGCTAAGCCCTGCCCTTGCCTCAGCCTCTGGCATAGCCTCAACCTCTGCCCCTTGTAGGAGCTACTACTGGAGGATCCGGTTGCTGATCAGTGTAAGAAGTGGTACATGTTCTCGCCATCTGCGAGAGAATAAATAAAAGAGGTCAATCAGTATTTGGATAACAAGAATCGCACGACTGAGTTGAATAAAAGTGAACTTGTTCCTAACTTTATAGCCTGTGGGAGATAAGTACAGACGTCTCTGTACCAATCCCCCAAACTCTACTAAGTTTTTTCGTGAATTGTTAGACCTTGGCAACCTAGTGCTCTGATACTGACTTGTCACAACCTGAATTCCCACCATCAGGACCGTGATGGCGCCTAACGCTGCACTTGTTAGGCAAGCCAACATTAGAGATCCACATCATTTAAAACATTTAAAATCATACGAAGATCCACTACCATTCAACACATGATACCAAAATAAAAATTAAAGTTTTGGGAAAGAATACTACGCAATAATACTAATGTATAACTACCCATGATCTGGAGTCAGAACTCACAGACTACTAAGAATTTACTGCAAGTGTTTGGTTAAAAGCGAAATGTATAATTGTTTGTGAACTAAATAAATCAGTAAATGAATATAAAGGAAGGGACTCCAGGAATCTGCGGACGTCGGCAGATGTACCTCGGTTCTCCTGTGCGAAAGTCAGCTACAACTCAAAATCAGCTCGGACCGATACCTGGATCAGCATAGAAAGTGCAGAGTGTAGCATCAGTACAACCAGCCCCATGTACTGGCAAATGCCGATCCTAACATCGGCGAAGTGGTGACGAGGCTAGGACAAGACACCACATAAGGCCTGAACAGTATGATCATGCTAATGGAAACAACGGAAATTAAAGAAATAAAGCAGAAGTAATATGAGGGAACATGAAATGGAGGATCATAATATAAGGAGTGAGAAACAATGAAAAGGCACAATTTAAACAGTATGCCTCAAATAAATTAAGCAATTAAGACAACAAAGGAAAACTGCACGGCATCATCCTTTATGTCAACTGCACCAATATATAAATATAACAGAACGGCATCACCCTTCGTGCATTAAACCTCACATAATATACACGACATCACCCTTCGTGCTTTATCACCCTCATATCATTGCACGACAACACCCTTAGTGCATTACACTCACATATCATGGCACGACATCACCCTTCCTGCTTTACACTCTTCCTCACGATATAAATAAATCATGCACGGCATCACCCTTCGTGTTTTACACTCCTCATAATTCACATGATCAATAACAATGGATAGAGAGAAGTTTCACAAAGAAACCAATATTTCATCAATGTTTAATTTCACAATTTAACATCTCAACCTTGAATCAATATTCACAAATTTATCAACCTCAGTGGAACCGGATAAAAGTCTTCCAACATTTCAATAACAACAATAAGCATGGATAATAGGATTTAAGACTACAAAATTTGCAAGAATGAAATTTCACTCGCATGCTATGACTCGATCACAACGCATAGGTGCTCGTCACCTCACCTATACATTGTATTCAACAACAAAACATGTAGCAAATAATAACACAATACATATTCCCTCAAGCCAAAGTTAGAAATAACACTTACCTCGCTCAAAATATCACTTAACGCTCAATCAAGACTTTGCCTTTCGAATTAGCTTCCGAGTCCACAATATCTAACAAATTTCCAACCAAATGATTCAACATAAGCCTTAGGAATCACTCTTGATAATTACAGTTCAATTTAGTTCATATTGGAAAAGTCAACAAAAGTCAACACTCGGGTCCGCTTGGTCCAAACCCGATTACCCATTCACCCCCGAGCCTGGATATACAGTTGGTTTAGGAATACGACCTCAATTTGAATTTTAAATTCCCAAAGTTCGAAATTCCTTGTTTTCTACCAAAAATCTCCAATTCCACCAAAACAAAATCCTAGATTCTAGGTTAAAATCTTGTTGAAAGAAGGAAAACATTTAAAAAAAAGACTTAAGAATCACTTACCTATGATTTGGTGAAGATTTGGTCTTTGGAAAATTTCCCCTTGAGGTTTATGTTTTGAAAATTTGAAGAATGAATGAAAAATCCTGTCTAAGTCCCTTTTTACTCAGCTGCAGATGTCACATTTGCGACCTGAGCCTCGCAGATGCGAAGAAACAATCACAATTGTGGTGCTCTTCACAATTCTGCTGCCTTTGTAAATGCGTGGAGAGTGTCGCATTTGTGACCACTGACCCCTCGCAAATGCGAGAAAATGTTCGCATTTGCGAACCTTCCCTTCCCAGACTCTCACGACCCCAAATCTGAACTGGCCGTGATGGCGCCTATCGTGATACTAAGCCAGCCAATTCACTGAAAATGACATAATGGTTTTCTATTTAATACAATTATCCAATATTTCATTATAATTTCCGCTTTTAAGAATTTCAAACAATAAAAATGATCAGAACATCTAAACACAGCCCCAACATTTGGAGTCAACCGTCATGAGCATCTAAGGAGTAATACAGTCTGATACTAATTCTTTACTACAACAAGTCTAGGAAGTAAAGAATGACAGAGTGGGAAGGAGAAAGGGTAGGCTACAGACGCCGAGCAGCTACCTCCGTCTTCAAACAATGCTCCAAATGTGGTAGATCAACTATCGCTCTGCCTCTGTACCTGAATCTGCACACAAGTTGCAGGGAGTAACGTGAGTACGCAAACTCATTAAGTAACAACCATAACTAAAGACTTGGGTGTAGTGACGAGCATTTAAAAATCATGTGAGTTCATATAATAAAAATAGTGGAAGTAAATAAATCAACTAAGGAATCTGCATTCCGAATATCTCGTTAAAACTCCAATTTTCCTTTTAAAATCTCGTTTAATACATTTGTTCAACATTATCATTAGAGTCTCAGTGTAAAGAAGAGTAAAAATAGTAGTTTCGTAGTATATAAGCCCCTCGCGCATAGTATCACTCACAAATAAAGCCTCTCGAGCAAGCCTCTCAGTCACTCGGGACTCAACTCTCACCAGTAAATACTCACACTCAGCACTCTCACTCAACAGGTACCATATAATAACCGCTGCAGCGTGCAACCCGATCCATATAATAACCCGTTGTGGCGTGCAGCCCGATCCATAACAGTAACCGCTGCGGCTTGCAGCCCGATCCATAATCGTCTACTGCGCTCATTGGGGGTGTACAGACTCCGGGAAGGGCTCCTACATCCCAAGTGCTATATTGTTGCGTCGTGCAGCCCGATCCAATATATATCTTGTTGCGGCGTGCAGCCCGATCCATATATATATATGTATATAATGTTGCGGCGTGCAGCCCGATCCCTATCTATCCTCACAAGCCAGGCTCTCGGCCTCACTCAGTCACCCTCACAAGCCACTTGGGCAACTCATCACAACTCACTGGGACTCAGCCCAACTCATTACAAATCAGAGGGACTCAGCCCAAATTATCTTTCAATATTCTAAAGAAAGGTGCTAAACGGAAATAAATAGTGAACGGGTATAAAGCGTGACTGAGTTCATATTTTCTATCAGAATAGTATGAAGAAAGTAGTAAGAATACCCTGAGGGTCTAAATAGGTCGGCACAAGGCCCCAAACATGGCATACATCCCATAATAAAGTATAAGTCTCTAAAATATGGGATATCATGTGATTTCAAATCAAACACGCGGCTTAATAGTCGTTACGGGACGGACGAAGTCACAATCCTTATCGGTTCACGCCCACACGCTCATCACCTAGCATGTGCCTCACCTCATTTATCAAACAATATGAAATACCGGGGTTTCATACCCTCAAGTCTAGATTTACAATCGTTACTTACCTCAAATCGACCCGAAAAGTACTCCGCGATGCTCTTGCCCCTAGAATTGACCTCCAGTTGCTCCAAATCTAGCCAAAATTAGATTAATAACATCAAAATACACTAGGGAGATGAAACCCATTCGAAAATTATCACAATTAGGCACAAATCCCAAAATTGGCCAAACCCGACCCCCGGGCCCATGTCTCGAAATTCGATAAAAATCACAAAACTGAAATCCTTATGTTCCCACGAGTTTACCCATATAAAATACATCACAATCCAGTCACAATTAGTCCTTCAATTCCTCAGTTAAAGTCTCTAAATTCCCAAGCCCTAAACCCCCAATTTAGGCACTAATTCCCATGAATTTCACCCTCAATTAGTCCAAAAATCACATAGCAACAAGTTTTAAGTTCACAAATCTTACCTCCACGAAGTTATCTTGAGTTCCTATTCAAAAACCCTTCAAAAGCTTAAAAACTCGTGCACAAATGGTGGAAGAATGACCCAAAAATCGCTAAGGGTCCTATTTATATGATCTGCCTAGTAATGACCGCACCTGCGGTCCTTTTCTCGCACCTGCGATGAAGCCTCCGCACCTGCGACTCCCCTGGTGCGACTAAAACATCGCACCTGAGGCTCTCCTCCAACTAGCCAAATTCCGCACCTGCGGCTTCCCTTCCGCAGGTGCAGCCACACCAGAAGGGCAGCAGCAGCAGCATTTCTGCTGCATTATTCCAACTTCCAACTCCCGATGGCTATGCGAAATCAACCCGAGACCCTCGGGACCCCAATCAAAAACTCAAACAAGTCATAAATGATCACTTGAACTTAGTCAAACCCTCGAAAACCCAAAATAACATCGAAACACAGATTCAAGTCATGATTCAAGCCTAAGAATCTTCAAACTTCCGAAAAATCACCAACGATGTCGAAACTAACCAAAACATGTCTGAATGACCTGAAAATTTACGCACACGTACAAAATGACACTACGGACCGGTACCCACTTCCGGAATTCCGTTTCGATCCCGATAGCTTATATTCCACTGCCTACCGGAAATTGCCAAAAACTCACTTTCGCCAATTCAAGCCTAATTCTACTCCGGACCTCTAATTCACATTACGAACACACTCCTAAATCCCAAATCACCTAACGAAGCTATTCGAGCCAAAAAAATCCACATTTCGAGGTCGTTTACCAATAAGTCAACTCCCAGTTGACTTTTCTAACTATTACGCCAATTTAAGAGACTAAGTGTCTTCGTTCTCACCACGACCACTTCGAACCCGAGCCAACCGCCCCAACACAACATAAAAAGGCTGATCAACACATAAGAAAGCAGAAACACGGAACACGAGGCTAATCTCACGGAACGACCGGTCGGGTCGTTACATTCTCCCCTACTTAAACATACGTTAGTTCTCGAACGTGCCCAGAGTTGTTCAAAACCTACCAAAATTGCCGTGTAACCTACCATGCACATACCCGGGGGTGATCCCACACCCCTCTAACCCGTATAGGTCCGATAGCACAACATAACTGAAATTTCACAATTCCACCATACCCATAAACCTTAGAATCAAATTTCCACTTCTGAAATAATCTATAGGATCAAAATTCCACATCTATAAATGAATAAGTCTGAACACGCTGCATCAAGCCATATCTGTAACCCAAGATGTAATCACATTATATACCCATTGTCTCAAACACTAATAGCGATAACTCCCAATCATAATAGTTGCTCAAACAACCCAATACCGGTGAATAACCTCTTATCGAGCAAAGCCTCACTCTAACACCTTCACATACTGCCAGTGATGAAGAGAGAACAACTATATCAAATTTCAAAGTAAATATCAATATCCTCCTAAAAATACAACAATCAGATTCGATCGCACACATTTTAGGTCCGTTGACCTCATTTAGTCCATCATGACCACTCTAGAAACATGTCACATCAGTACAATCGAAGCCACAACCCGTGTCTGTGCACCAATGTGCAACAAGTCTAGTGTACTCAAATCCTGGAAAAATGACTCAAATGAGAGAGTTATACCGCAAGCTCACCAATACCACAACAACACAATGCTGAGAACCCACCACACATCGTAGAACCAGAACACACAAATCTAACACGAGGATCATATCTCAACATCCAAAAAATGCTCCTCATGAAGTACCTCAAGTCATAATGCTCAAAGCACATTACAATAACCACAAAAAATCGGACGATACCATGCCCTACGAACCCAAAGGAACATAACCAATACGTCTTCCTGCAATACCCAATTACTTACCTTACTCGAATCCCGCTATAAAGCCCAAATGGATCCTCACCATATGTGCATATAACCAACAATCACAACTCCTCACAACACCGAAGGGTAACTCATAGATTACTCTAGAACACGAAGAAGCTCAATGACAATCGAATGGCACATCTCGCAACTATAGAAATTTGGAGTCAACAATTCCGACCCGGTGCAGAACACACGTCCATACCGGGCCTACCAATGAACCCTGAATCTACTCTGATCACCCGCAACAGATAGATAACTTTCTGAAAGTTCATAATGACTGAATCATGGCACATACTAACATCTGACTACCTCTGCTCGCATCTTCACAATCCACAACAACAAAAAAACCTATTATGAGAACTACCAGTCTCGAAACCCATAAAGCGCACGAATCACCATATCTGATCCTAACTCCGCCGCTCGAATATATAACACACCTCTAATACTGAATCATCCCATGAGGAATACTCCTATAATTCTTCTATGCCACCAAGAAAACTAGAATATTAGTAGTCGATCCAACAAGAGAGCGCTGCAATACCAATGAAGTAACCTTAACTCAAACACATTGTCGTTTTTGAAATATATACCCTCATCAAGCCACACCAATTAGTGATATCATCTTCCTAGGCATCTGAAACTGTCCATGTTGCCTAAGAATTTATGACCTTCCTTCCAAAACTGAATCGTAACCTCACATATGCAAATCTCAACTCTACACCACATACAACATACGCCCTGCCATCCTATGATAAATATGAGGACTTCATAATCCCTTCCGAGCCATAAGAAACTACGTACTCAACTAGCCAAGAAATTTTCATTTGATCCCATCTAATGAGCAATATCACTATACACCGCATGCTTCTCATACCAGTAGAAGATATACATCTCTAACCGTGGTAGAAACCATCAAGAACTCTCTGAATGCTATTTGTACGATGCCAAACTGCCAGGACTGAATCCTCATAACTCAACCAAGCTACGCAGGTCACCAAAATCCAAGAGCATTGCAAAGAATCACATGTAAAAACTCATTACCTCATAAACACCCAAAGAAATAATCATATTCCTTACCATGCCGCTCTAACCTACTACCAAGCTTTCCTATTAATCCAAGTTCCTTCTGACTTACCTTCGAATTGATGCTCTTCCTTGCCATAATACCGCAATTCTCAACCCAGACTAACCGCACGAGACCCAAGCATAACACCATACCGTTTAAGGCTCGTATGCCACTGAATATTCTCATTATCCCCAAAAGTACCACATTCCAAATACTTACCCGGAACAGACTTCCTGTGAATCCAAAGCCATTTCCTTTGCTTTCCTGATACTGATATGTAAAATCCATGAAATGTAGAAATGTCACAAGTCTTGACACCCTCCACGAAGATCTCAGTTTTATCTCAATACACACCTTGAAAATCCTCAATTGCTACATGTAACCTTGAATCCATCGGGACCATTCTCGAGAGTCATCAACTCTACGCAAATCTAAATTACACTGATCAAGCAGACATAACGACCTGGCCTCATTTTCACACCAACATACTAGGAAGCAATCCACACACTCGAAGCAACAAGCAAATTCATACACTACACAAGCTACACCTTTTTCAGTTACAACTCAATCATTCCATAAACCCATCTACCCATAGAGTACATTACAACTTGTATCGAAGAATTTTCATTACTCAAGTCATTCCCAGACTCCACCTCTGCAGGTCATAACTGATTCACCAATATACCTCGAACCGCAACCAATACAACACATAATCGTGCAATCAACTCATCCTTAAATGACTCCCTAACTTGACTCAAAGCCAAAGGTCAATATAAACAATAGCTCACAATGCCCATACACTATCACTGCCACCATAATGCAGTGAGATTCAACTAAACCCTTCACGAGATCATATGACACAAACCATCTAATATCTCAAATCGTATTCAAATCTCGCATTTACCATTGAAATGGTCATGCCAACTCCCACAAGCGATCTAAACTCAAATTACAACATATCTCATTTACTGGAAAGAGAACTTTCTACAAAACCACATAAGGGTCACACAACCTCAGAACACTCAGCGTGAGATAACCCCGCTTGATTAGCCTCAGATTGATAACTCCCTATACCCTTCCTAACAATCATAGCTATCACGCAATCACTTTACCCTTCTACATTTAGACACCACCAATGCCTACCCTCGAGGCATCACAATACTCTGCATAAGAACATGAAGCTTATGGCAAAACTAACACTGGAGTTGTGGTCCAAGAAATCTTGAGCTTCTGGAAGCTCTACCCATGCTCGTCTAACCACCTGAATACCCTCACTGGACACCACGTGCCCCAAGAATGCTACTTATTTGAGCCAAAAACTCCCACTTAGAGAACTTTGCATAAAGCTTCTCCTCCATCAATTCCTATAACACCCTCCTAAATGCTGAGTATGCTCCTCCTGGCTACGTGAGTACGCCAGGATTCTAGCAATGAATACTATAACGAAGCAGTATAAATATGACTGGAATACATTGTTAGTCAAATACATGGACGCTACCGGGGTATTGATCTGCCCAAAAGACTTCACTAAGGACTCATAACACAGTAGAAAGATCCGCTTCACCCCACAACTAAACATTCATAAGAGGTCTTCCAATACACTTACAACTCGAAGACACATGCCAACTCGAGACAAAAATCAAACACTCCACCGTTCTTGCCACATTTCCAGCCAATCCTTTTCGTCACGATCAGACAATTTGAAAACACCTCACCATCGAATCACACTCGCCACATAGTCATCCAGTCACAAAGTCCCATCAATAATGACACAAATAGACATATAAGCCCCCAAATGCATGTGCTCACACAAAGAAATTTCAGCACTCAAGCCTCAGACAAAATCCGGCCTCAAGTCCTCCAGACCGGCCCATTATAAACATGCTTAAAATCACATCTCATCCTTGGAAATCCCAAGCCGTTGATGCAGAACTGATACCGAGCGCTCACATGCGCATTCGAATACATTAAAGGGACTTCAAAGAGTTACGCTTTTGGCTAAATAAATGGATTCGCACGACAAGAATTCAAGAATGTGAGATTTTTCCTAAGGGTTCTGTAGCCTCTGGAAGATAACTACAAACGTATTTGTACCGATCCACAAGACTCTACTAAACCTGCTCATGACCGGTGAGTCGTATGTAACCTAGGCTCTGATACCAACTTATCACGACCCAAAATCTGAACTGGCCATGATGGCGCCCATCGTGATACTAGGCCAGCCAATTCACTAAAAATGAAATAATGATTTAATACATGAATTATCTAATATTTCATAATAATTTGCGCTTTTAAGCATTTCAAACAATAAAAATGATCAGAACATCTAGACACAACCCCAACATCTAGAGTCAACAGTCATGAGCATCTAAGAAGTAATACAGTCTGATACTAATTCTTTACTACAACAATTCGGGGAAGTAAAGAATGACAGAGTGGGAAGGAGAAAGAGTAGGCTGCGGACGCCGAGCAGCTACCTCTATCTCCGAACAATGCTCCAAATGGGGTAGATCAACTATCGCTCTGTCTCGGTACTTGAATCTGCACACAAGGTGCAGGGAGTAACGTGAGTATGCCAACTCAGTCAGTAACAACCATAACTAAATACTTGAGTGCAGTGACGAGTATTTAAAAATTATGTTAGCTCATATAATAAACAACAATGGAAATAAATAAATCAAGCCAGGAATCTGCATCCTGAATATCTAGTTAAAACTATTATCCTTTTAAAATCTAGTATAAAACATTTGTTCAACATTATCATTAGTGGCTCAGTGTAAAGAAGAGTAAAAATAGTAGTTTCATAGTATATAAGCCCCTTGAGCACAATATCACTCACAAATAAAGCCTCTCGGGCAAGCCTCTCAGTCACTCGGGACTCAACTCTTAGCAGTAAATGCTCACACACAGCACTCTCAATCAACAGGTACCATATAACAACCGCTACGACGTGCAGCCCGATCAATCTAATAACCCGTTGCGGCGTGCAGCCCGATCTATAATAATAACCGCTGCGGCGTGCAACCTGATCCATTATAGTCGACTGCGCTCAACGGGGGTTTACAGACTCCGGGAGGGGCTCCTACAGCCCAAGCGTTATATCGTTGCGGCGTGCATCCCGATCTAATGTATATATCTTGCTGCGGCGTGCAGCCCGATCCACATATCTCGTTGTGGCGTGCAGCACCCGATCCCTATCTATCCTCACAAGCCTGGCTCTCGGCCTCACTCAGTCACCCTCACAAGCCACTCGGGAAACTCATCACAACCCACTGGGACTCAACCCAACTCACTATAAATCACAGGGACTCAGCCCAAATTATCTTTCAATATTCTAAAAAAAGGTCGTAAACGAAAATAAACAGTGAACGGGTATAAAGAGTGACTGAGTTCATATTTTCTATCAAAATAGTATGAAGACAGTAGTAAGAATACCCCTGGGGTCTAAACAGGTCGGCACAAGGCCCGAAACATGGCATACAGTCCATAATAAAGTATAAGTCTCAAAAATACAAGATATCATGTGATTTCAAATCAAACACGTGGCTTAATAGCCGTAATCGGACAGACCAAGTCATAATCCCTATCGGTGCACGCCCACATGCTCGTCACCTAGCATGTGCGTCACCTCATTTATCAAAGCATACGAAATACCGGGGTTTCATACCCTCAAGTCTAGATTTACAATCGTTACTTGCCTCAAACCAGCCCGAAAACTACTCCGCGATGCGCTTACCCCTCGAATCGACCTCCGATTTCTCCAAATCTTGCAAAAATCAGATTAATAACATCAAAACACGCTAGGGAGACAAAACCCATTCGAAAATTATCACAATTAGGCATAAATCTAGAAATTGGCAAAACCCAACCCCCGGGATCACGTCTCGAGATTCGATAAAAATCACAAAACCCGAATCCTTATCTTCCCACGAGTTTACCCATATAAAATGCATCACAATCCAGTCACAATTGGTCCTTCAATTCCTCAATTAAAGTCTCTAAATTCCCAAGCCCTAAGCCCCCAATTTAGGCACTAATTCCCATGAATTTCGCCATTAATCAATCCAAAAATCACATAGCAACGAGTTTTAAGTTCAGAAATCTTACCTCCGCGAAGTTCTCTTGAGTTGCTCTTCAAAATCAATTCAAAAGCTCTAAAACCCGTGCAAAAATGGTGGAAGAATGTCCCAAAAATCGCTAAGGGTCCTATTTATATGATCTGCACAGCGATGACCGCACATGCGGTCGTTTTCTCGCACCTGCGATGAAGCCTCCTTACCCGCGGCTCTCCTCCATCTAGCCAAAGTCCGCACCTACGCCCCCTTTTCTGCATTTGCGGCTATCGCACCTGCGGCTGCCCTTCTGCAGGTGCGGCCACACCAGAAGGGTAGCACCAGCAGCATTTCTGCTGCATTATTCCAACCTCCAACTCCCGATGGCTATCCAAAATCAATCTGAGCCCCTCGGGACCCCAACCTAAAACTCTCTCGGGACACCCAAAATAACATCGAAACGCCGATTCAACTCAAGATCCAAGCCTAAGAACCTTCAAACTTCTGAAAAATCACCAACGATGCCGAAACAAAACAAAACACGTCTGAATGACCAGAGAATTTGCACTCGCATCCAAAATGACACTACAGACTTGTTCCCAGTTCCGGAATTTCGTTCCGACCCCGATAGCTAATTTTTCGTTGCCTACCGGAAATTACCAAAAACTCACTTTCGCCAATTCAAGCCTAATTCTACTACGGACCTCTCATTCACATTACGAATACACTCCTAAGTCCCAAATCACCTAACGAAGCTATATGAGCCATAAAATCCACATTTCAAGATCGTTTACCAATAAGTCAACTGCTAGTTGACTTTTCCAACTATTAAGCCAATTTAAGAGACTGAGTGTCTCAATGCTCATCACGACCACTCCGAACCCGATCCAACCACCCCAACACAACATAAAAAGGGCTGAACAACACATAATAAATCAGAAACAGGGAACACGAGGTTAATCGCACGGAACGACCGGTCGGGTAATTATACAGAATCCCTTCGTAATTGCGAAGGTAACCTCGCAAATGCGAGAATTGCTGGCCCAGGATCTCTTCGCGATTGCGATGAAATCCTCACATTTATGAACCCTGTTATGATTGCATTTGCGATGCATAATTTCGCAATTGTGAGATCAGAGGCATGCAACAGCTTCAGTTATACCAGCAAAATTTCTAAGTTCCAAAATCACTCTATAGCCTATCTGAAACTCACCAGAGCCCTCGGGCTCAAATCTAATCATGCACACAAGTCTAGAAACATCCTACGGACTTGCTCGTGCAATCAAATCGCCAAAATAACACCTAAAATTATGGACTTAGCATCCAAATCAATAAAATTCTCAAGAACACTTAAAGTTACTATTTTCTTACCCCCGAACGTCCGAATCATATCAAATCAACTCCGATTTCTACCAACTCAGTGGGAGCTAGAGCACCATTCTCAGCTTCTGTCTGATCGAAGGCACAGTTTGTTCAAATTCTTTCAGAAGCGAATGCTTTGGAATATTCTATTCTTGTAGCAGCCACCGCTTCGGATCCTGCTCCTCTACAATTTTTGGCCCCATATTCTGGGTGTGCCATGGGGGAATATTTCCGCGATAATGGAATTTCACAGACATGACTTAAATATTATAATGAACCTGTACCGGGCTCAAGAACCATAATACGGGCCCGATACCAACGAGATTAAACATTAATCAATTTATTTAAATCCTTAGAATTTTAGTCTTACAATTTTCATCAAAAATCCATTTCTCGAGCTAGGGACCTCGAAATTTGATTCCGGGCATACGCCTAAGTACCATATTTTACTACGGACTGCCGGAACACGGATCCGGGTCCGTTTACTCAAAACATTAATCAAAGTCAACTAAAAATCACTTTTAAATCCCAAAAATTATTATTTCATAAATTTCCACAAAAAAGGCTTTCTAGATTTACGCACGGACTACGCACACAAATCGAGGTGAGTAAGAATAAGGTTTTAAGGCTAATGAGTCTAATTCACAAGATGACCCTGTGGTTCATCACACCTTGGCTTTCAGCCGGCTAAGAATGAGAACTCAAAAGAGCCCAGGTAACAAGTGAGAGAGAGTAAATTAAGGTTGAGGGACAAAACCAAAGAATACAGACATAGCCAAGTTGCATATATAGTAGATAGTTAAACAAATCATAGAGTTTAAGAACAAACTTAGCAAAGATTTAGAAAACAGGTTTAACACCTAGTGCATAAACAACCCTACATTAGCAAAGTCTAGGGAAGAACAGGTTTGCACGATTAATGAAAAGTATCATACACAACTCATAATACAAAATAAAGGGTTCAACTTATACTAAGTATAAGTCCTAGCGTTAAGAAACAGTCACCCTAATTTGGTAGTAGAACTACATTTAGACAAGATGGGGAAACATATTACTAGAACTACTGGTGAATCAGGGGAGCAAAACATGCTAAAGGGGGCATATTGATAGAGAACTATTCGTGATTGAAAGTATTAAAAATACTACATAAGCAAAGATATAACCATAGAAATTCATAATAGACTTGTGCCATAGGATAGATGTAAACATTTATGTTTTGAACACAATTGACTAGTCGACTAAAGGGGATACAAATTATGTAAGTAAAGCATGTTCACATAATATGATTGATAGCCTAAAGCAGAATAAAACACAACAGAGATGCTAACAAGTGCAAAGATCCTAAACAGTAGTAACACATTGGCTAGTTGGACTCGAGAAGAATCTAATTTAATCGAATCAAGTTTAGGCATGCTTTGAGCTATCAACACTATGAAGTTAAACGATAAGGAGGCCTAAAAATTTGAAGTAAAGTTAACAGAATCGCACACAAAAGAAAAAAATCATTAAACTAACAAACTTCAGAAGTGAAGACATATGCAAATTGCAGATACATAGGAATAAAAGTACAAAGGTTCAGTAACTGGCAAGTTAAACAAAAATACAATAAGAATAAAAGGCCACACTGTTCTGAACATCAACGAGAAGCAATAACCCAGAATTTAGTGGCCTTGGCTTTCAGCCGGCCAAGAACCAAAGTATAGAATGAGATAATGAAGAAATAACATAATAAAGCTTTAAATTTTAGTGAGATTATAGTGATTCTAAAGTCTAACCCAACAGGGGAATGGGGGAGGGGTTTATATAGTAAAGAAATCGAACAAGTAAACGTTGAAAAACAAATTATTCAAACACAAATAAGGAAAGATACTCTGGAATCAATTAGAATCGGTTTTAGGGCATAAAACAAAGGGGTTCAGTAAATCAATAGGGAATAACAATTATCATGCAAATAATACAAAAAATAAAAAAATACGGAAGATTAAACAGAGAATAAGGAAAATACCGTACCAAAAAAATCATTTAGAGTCAGATTTAAGGCAAAACAAAGTAGAAAATAGGGAAACATGTTAGATTAAACAGAAATAAGGAAAAATAAGTAGTCAAACACAGAAAAGAAAAAGTATCAGTCAAGAATCGATAAGGAACATTAAAACTTCAAACCCTAGTTGGCAGAATCGAAGATTAGCTGGGAATCCTGGCTAAAAGGACCCATATAGCCATAGTCATGTTGTATATGGACTAAATATTGTCCAGATTCAGACGGTTGAAGCTAATCTCCCTTGATTCGGAAATTTACACTTGCAAAAATAGAGAAAGTGCTTATGTAATACCAAAATCGGTAAGAAACGATGAGACATAGCATAAATGGAAAGGGAATCATAGAATGATTCCATGTTGGAGTCGGATTTAGGGTAAATTAAGAGAGACGACTGCTAGGGTTTGACAGGAGAAGAGAGAAGAGAGGATTTAGGGGCGGCGGATGGTGAGAATGATTAGGGTTAGGGGGTGTTTGGGGTAATTAAAAGAGATGGGGTAATGTGGGCCATTGATCTCAGAGATCAACGACCACGATTAGATGGGGTCTTGGGTCGGGTTGGTTTAGGTGGGTCGCGACTGGGTTGTGGGGTTGGATTAATTGATTGGGTTGGGGGTTATTTGGGCAAAGGTGTTAGATTTTGGGCCAGTAATTGGTTCGATAATAGGTAGAATTTTAGGCTAGTTTGTAAATACCCAATATTTAATAAAAAATAATTTATAAAAGAAATTAATAAATAACAAAATATTATTTGTACACTAGAATGATTAAAAATAATTACTTAACATTATAAAAATATAAAAAAGTCATTTTCTGCATAAATAATGTAGTTATACATTAATATGGGCTATCATTGCAAAAATATGCATTTAGCCCTAAAACGCAAAGGTAATTATAAAAGATGCATCAAAGAATATTTAAAACATCGTGTTGGTATAAAGGATAAGTTTAGATGATTAAATCATCATAAAATAATTTGGAGGATAATTACTGGATATTTATATAATAAAATGCAGAAATAAATTGGTTTAAAGTCTTAAAAGTTTATGGAAAATTATGAAAAATATTTGTATATGCTAATAAACCAAATGATGATGCATATGCACTATTTTCAAAGTATATATATTTAAAATATGAGGGAAAAATTAGGTATCAATACAGACTCTTTCATTTGGAACCTGTTTGGATAAAATAGCTTCAAAAACACCACCAGATGGTTGAGTGTTATCCATATTTTGCAGAACATCAGCATTGTTGACGTCTTCAGACTTGAGTACATTTCCAGCATTGTTAACATAAGAACATCCCGGTGTTCACCCAGAGTCCTCAAAGAAACTTGCAGAGTTCCATCGTCTTCGATGTTACACTCGGCATAATAAGTAACCCGTTGCGGAATAAGCGAATAAGGATAACTTTCAGTTACGTTTACTCATACTCATTCTTTTATAGATCAAGAATACCAATTTGTTGTACTTCAATGTGAGTAGCAATTTAACAATACTTTGTGGAGAACAACTATAGTGTACCAAGTTATTCTCCACCTCAATATAATGCAACTCTAATTTTTCGCTCATCGCACATTGTATCAAATTCAAAAATATATTGATGAATATGAAGTGATATAAAGGATGCTGAAGAATAATTTTTTCAGAATAATTTTTTGAAGACGGAATATCATCCTTAAGTAAGAAACTATGTGAGGGGATGGCTATTTCTAATTATAGTGCATGTGATATATGTGTTGTACATATAACGCATATAATACATGTACTATATTTACCAAGTATTATGGATCAACAAATACTAAACATAGTGCATGTATTTGATGCACTATACCTTAACGGGATAACTGGTCACTAAGGTATAGCACAATTAAAAACATGCTATATGCATAGAATTGTGATCAAAATGGTTTTCCACCTATTTTTATCTATTGTGTCAAAATACGCAACCTTTTTGGTTCCGGATTCGGATTTTCAACGTAGATTGTCCTTTGTTTGCCAAATTTTGTCAGAGCATGTGTCATTTCATAATCCTTCCGAAAAGTGTAGTCCAGTTATAGCACTTGTAGTTCATGGAACATCAACCTGTATGTAAGTATGAGTATTTTAAATTAAATTGAGGGAGTAGTGTGAGTAATACCTGCGAGTAGTGATGGGAAAATGGATAAAAGAAATAGCTATCCTCCATATTATCCATTACAAAATGGGTTGAATAATTAACTTTTAAAAACGGTTTAATTATGGATAATAATCATATCTCCACATCTACAAAATGGGTTGGATAATTAACTTTTAAAAACGGTTCAACTATGGATAATAATCATATCTCCACATAAAAAATGGATAACTAATGAGTTTAACTTTTATATTTGTAAAGATTCAAATTGAGAGTTCCTCAGATTTGGAGACTAGAAATTCTCCCAGATCATCAAAAAGCCATGGATAATATGTTACACATATTATCCGTGGTTATTCCATTCTCCATCTGTATTAAATATAGACCGGATCGGACTATTTCTCCATTTATGCACCAATTTCGACATGCCCATATTCCACCGGCTCACCCGTTTACCACCTCTATTTGCGAGTCATTCTTCACTAGTAATGGTAAAAACATTATGGTAAAATAGGTACTTATAACACCTCAGACCGTTAAAACGGTCATAGATTTTTGAACTGACACTTCTAGCGATTATTTGCTTTGATTTAAAATTGAAATTGTGCGAAAATTAAAATAAATAATGTTTAAACTAAAAAATATTACTCCTTCCGTTTTAATTTATTTGAACTTTTTCAGAGTACATATCATAACCCAAAAACCCACTATAGGCATCGTGATAGCACCTACTCTCTAAGACTAGGTAAGCAATTTACTAACAACATTTAAGCCAGTTTTAACAAATGATTAATTTGAAATAGAGTATAATATGAATACCGAAACAAAAGCGAAATAATCTTACACGACAATAATCATAACTGTCACGACCCGAAATTTCCACCGTCGAGACCGTGATGGCGTCTAAAGTTGAACCCGCTAGACAAGCCAATTTATTTAATTATATTTAGTAAAACCTTTTTTATTAAGTGAGAACAGGTAAAAATCGTCTTTTCCATGCATAAAAATTTAAAGTAAGAACAGATAAAAAAGAAATACATAACTAAATCCATAAACTTATCAAATTCTCAAACAAGCCAACCTGGATCTTTGGAAATAATACATTTGTTTGCTAAAGTACTAGAAACAGAAATAAAAAAAAATAGAAGGGGACGCCAAGGCCTGCGGACGCCTGCAGGACTACCTTAGAGTCGCCTAGTGGACTGAAGGAAGCCACCTAGCTCAATATCAATTGGGTCCTGTACCGGGATCTGCACAACTAAAAGTGTGCAGGTCAGTACAACCGGCCCCATGTACTGAGTAAGTGTCGAGCCTAACCTAGGCGAAGAAGTGACAAGGCTAGGACACGAAAAATAATATCACCTGTGAAATTTAGTAATATATAAAAGAAATAACGACAGGAAGTAACAATTAAGTACAAGAACGGGGGAAACATGCTGGGGAAAAAGGGGAAGCAATTACTGAAATAACAGAACAAGGCAACAATCTAAATATCAAAATAACAACAGGAATTAACGACACAGAACAAACCACAAGTGCACGACATCACCCTTCGTGCTTTTACTCTTATTCTCACAATAAGTAAATAGAAACGACACGACATGCCCCCTCGTGCTAAAATATCATAAACACAACACGGAATGTCCCCTCGTGCTAAATATCATAAACACGACACGGAATATCCTCTCGTGCTAAATATCAATAACATGATCAAAACACGAGGTTCAGACCAAAACCCGATCACTCATTCACTAACGAGCCAGAATATATAATTTGTTTTGAAATCCAACCCTAACAAGGTCAAATTCCCAATTAATTAAAAAACCCTTACTCTACCCAAATCCTTAATTTTCTACCCTTAATCTCATGTTTTAGTCCTAGAAATCTAATGGGTATTGATAAAAATGAAAGAGGATGAGTCAAGGATTACTTACCTATGAGGTTATGGTGAAGATTCCCTTCAAGAATCGCCGAAGGACGTGTGGAGAAGAAGAAGTTGTGAAAAATAGATTTAATCCCTTAAGTGTTCTGTTTTTAGGCAAAAATAATAACTGGGCTAATTTGGCTTATGCGTTCGCGATGGAGGGAATGTGATCGCATAGTTGACAGAATCCCACGATCGAGAAGACTGACCCTCACACTCCGCGATTGCGAGGAAAAGAATGTAATCGCACAGCACTAAGCCTACCCAGACCCTAGCCTTCCTATTTCTTTATGCGGTCGCAGCTTATTCTATGCGATCACATAGTGCTACAGGCTCCTCCCTTAACATTGTGCTATGCGATCGCGAATGAAACTATGCGATCGCATAGTACTCAACACCAGACACCAGAAAATGCTCAAACACCAGATTTTTGGCTAAGTTATCAACCCCGACGCCAACCCGAAACTCACTCGAGCCCTCGGGGCTCTAAACCAAATATGCACACAATCTCAAGAACATCCTATGGACTTATTCGTGTAATCAAATCACCAAAATAACATCATAAACATCGAATTTAACCCCAAAATCAATGAAATTTTCCAAAAACTTCTAAAACTTCAAACTTTTTATTTATGGTCCGAATTACGTCAAATGAACTCCATTTCTTATCAAACTTTATAGACATGACATATATATTATTTTGAACATGTACCGGGCTTCGGAACCAAAATACGGGCAAGATACCACAGATTCCACATATAATTACACTTTCAAAAACCTTTTATATTTTCAGAAAATAATTTGTTTCAAAAATTCATTTCTCGGACTTGGGACCTCGAAATTCGATTCCGGGCATACGCCCAAGTCCCATATTTTCCTACAGACCCTCCGGGACCGTCAAATCATGGGTCAGGGTCCGTTTACAAAACACTTTGACCAAAGTTAACTTAGTTCAAATTTTAAATTCAAACTTATCATTTTTATCAGTTTTTCACATAAAGGCTTTCTGGCTACATGCTCGGGCTGCACACGCAAATCGAGGTGAGATAGAAGGAGGTTTTCACAACCTCGGAACACAGCTTCAATTAAAAATACTCATGACCCTTGTGGGTCATCACAATCTTTACCTCTAAAATAAACGTTCGTCCTCGAACGGACAAAGAAAGGTACCTGAATCGGGGAAAAGATGGGGATATCGGCTCCGCATATCAGACTCGAACTCCCAGGTAGCTACCTCGACAGGCGGACCTCCCCACTGAACACGGACCGAAGGATAATACTTCGATCTCAACTAACGAACCTGCATGGCTAATATGGCCACCGGCTCCTCCTCATAAGTCAAATCCTTGTTCAACTGGACACTGCTGAAGTCTAGCACATGAGATGGATCAACAAGATACTTCCGAAGCATAGATACATGAAACACCAGCTGAACGGGTGATAAACTTGGTGGAAAGTCAAGTCTGTAGGCTACCTCTCCTACCTTCTAAAGAATCTCAAAGGGACCAATGTACCTAGAGCACAACTTGCCCTTCTTTCTGAACCTCATCACGCCTTTCATGGGTGACACCCGAAGCAATACCCGGTCTCCAACCATGAATGCCAAATCACGAAATCTGCGGTCTGCATAACACTTCTGCCTAGACTGAGCTGTACGATGTCTATCCTGAATGATCTTCACCTTATCCAAGGCATCCTTAACTAACTCTGAACCCAACAACCTAGCCTCTCCCGGCTCAAACCACTCAACCGGCGACCGACACCGCCTATCTGAATGCTCGACTAATAGCTGTTGTTGTAGACAAACTCAGCTAAAGGCAAAAACTGGTCCCATGAACCTCCAAAGTCAATGACACATGCTCGCAACATATCCTCCAAGATATGAATAGTACACTCGGACTGTCCGTTCGTCTGAAGATGAAACGTTGTCCTCAACTCCACCCGGGTACCCAACTCACGCTGAAATGCTCTCCAGAAATGGGAGGTAAATTGAGTACCTCAGTCAGAAATAATAGACACGGGCACACCATGCAGGCGAACAATCTCCCTTTTGTAGATCTTTGCCAACCTCTGCGAAGAATATGAAACTGATACAGGAATGAAGTGTGCTGACTTGGTCAGCCTATCCACAATGACCCACACCGCATCAAACATCCTCTAAGTCCGTGGGAGTCCAACTACGAAATCCATGGTAATACGCTCTCACTTCCACTCGGGAATCTCAATCTGCTGCATCAAACCACCGGGTCTCTGGAGCTCGTACTTAACCTGCTGACAGTTCAAGCACCGTGCTACATATGCTACAATATCTTTCTTCATCCTCTGCCACCAATAATACTGCTGCAAATCCTTGCACATCTTTGCGGCGCCCGGATGAATGGAATACCGGGAACTATGGGCCTCCTGCAATATCAACTCACAAATCCCATCAACATCAGGTACACAAATACGGCCTTCATCCTCAAGACTCCATCATCATCAACCGAAACCTGCTTGGCACCTCCGTGCAAAACCGTATCCCTAAGAACACATAAATGACGATCATCATAATGCCGGTCCCGAATACGATCAAACAATAAAGAACGAGCCACGATATAAGCCAAAACACTACCAGTATCTGAAATATCCAATCTCATGAACCGAATAGCTAAAGCCTGAACATCTAAAGCAAGCGGTCGCTCCCTGACCGGGATATAGGCACGACTACCCATGCTGACTGACTTCCAGCTCAAAGCATCGGCCACCACATTGGCCTTCCCCGAATGATATAGAATGGTAATGTCATAGTCTTTCAACAGATCCAACCATCTTCTCTGCCTCATATTCAACTCTTTCTGCTCGAACAGTTACTGCAAACTCTTATGATCTGTGAACTCCTCACAAGACACATCGTACAGATAATGCCTCCAAATCTTCAGCGCATGGACAATGGTTGCTAACTCCAAATCATGAACTGGATAGTTCTTCTCATGAACCTTCAACTGACGTGAAGCATAAGCTATAACTTTGCCATCCTACATCAACACTACACCAAGTCCAACCCGTGAAACATCACAATACATGGTATATGGCCCTGAACCTATGGGCAAAACTAACACCGGTGCCGTGGTCAAGGTTGTCTTGATCTTCTGAAAGCTCGCCTCACACTCATCTGACCACCTGAACTAGGCATCCTTTTGAGTCAAACTGGTCATCGGGGCTGCAATAGATGAAATTTCCTCCACAAACCGGCGATAATAACCTGCTAATCGTAAGAAACTCCGAATCTCTGTGAATGAAGTGGGTCTACACCAATCTCTAACTGCTGAAATCTTCTTGGGATCTACCTGAATACCCTCGGCTGACTCAACATGGCCCAGAAATGCAACTGAACTCAACCAAAACTCACACTTCAAAAATTTGGCATACGACTCGAAGGTGCTGCTCGTGCTCCTCTCGGCTGCGGGACTAAATCAAAATATCATCAATGAAAACAATCACGAATGAATCCAAATAAGTCCTGAACAGTCGGTTCATCAAATACATAAAAGCAACTGGGGCATTTGTCAACCCAAATGACATCACCAAGAACTCATAATGACCATACCGAGTGCGAAAAGCTGTCTTAGGGACATCAGATGCCCTAATCCTCAACTGATGGTAGCCAGATCTCAAGTCAATCTTGGAAAACACTGTATCACCCCGAAGTTGGTCGAATAAATCATCAATACTCGGCAAAGGATACTTATTCTTGATAGTAACCCTGTTCAATTACCGGTAGTCAATACACATCCTCATTGTTCCATATTTCTTCTTAACAAACAACACCGGCGCACCCCAAGGATAAACACTAGGCCTAATAAAGCCTTTACCAAGCAAGTCCTGTAACTGATCCTTCAACTCCTTTGACTCCGGTGGGGCCATATGATATGGTGGGGTAGAAATGGGCTAGTGCCTGGAGCCAAATCAATGCAAATATCAATATCCCTGTCGGGCGGCATACCCGGAAGGTCAGTAGGGAATACATCTAGAAACTCACGGACAATGGGCACAGACTCCATAGAAGGAACCTCGGCACTGGAATCACAAACATAATCCAAATAGGCCAAGCATCCCTTCTCGACCATACGCCGAGCCTTCATATACGAGATAACACTACTAGGAGAATGACCAAGAGTCCCCCTCCACTCCAATCGGGGTGCTACTGGTAAGGCCAAGGTCACAGTCTTGGCATGACATTCCAAAATATCATAATAGGGAGACAACAAATCCATCCCCAATATGACATCGAAATCAAAAATATCAAGAAGTAAAAGATCTACAAGGGTCTCAAGACCACCAATAACCACTATACACGAATGGTAGACTCGATCTACCATAATAGAATCACCCACCAGTGTAGATACATATACAGGAGTACTTAGGGAATCACGGGGCATAATCAGATAAGGAGAAAAATATGATGACACGTAGGAAAATGTAGACCCCGGATAAAACAAAATCAAAGAATCTCTGCTGCAAACTGAAACCATACCTATAATGACTACATCAGAGGCCTCAGCCTCAGGTCTGGCGGGAATAGCATAGAATCGGGGTTGAGCCCCACCAATATGAACATCCTTGGGTCGACTACTGTAGGCTGACCTCTACCCCTTATAGCCTGCCATCCACCTCTAATTGTCTGGCCTCCATCTCTGGCACCTCGACCTCCACCCCTAGCTGGCTGAGGGGGTAGGGGTGAACCTGGTGTGGGAATCATAACACGGGAACCTTGTTGTTGAGAACCACTAGAAGCTCGGGGGTAAAACCTGTAAATGTGACATGGAACACCACAAGTGTAACAAGATCTCTGCTGCTGAGACTGCTGGCCCTGTAACTGTCCCTGTCGACCAGAATAACCACTCTGAAAACTTTGAAGCAGTGGTGCACTGATAGGAGTTGGTGGTGTACTGCGGGATACCTAGAGTGCTGACTGGAATGGTCTGGGGGGATGACCTCTTCCAAAAGAATCTCTGCCTCCAGATGAGGCACCACTGAATCGGCCAAAATGACGAGGCCTCTTATCAGACCCCTAACCACTACCCTGTGATAAGACCATCTCAATCCTCTTGGCCACATTAACCGCCTCCTGAAATGAAATATCAGTACCTGTCTCTCCGGCCATCTGAAGTCTAATCGGCTGAGCTAGCCCCTCAATAAACCTCCTCACCCTCTCTCGGTCTGTGGGGAGTATCATGATAGCATGTCGGGCCATAGTGATAAACAGGGTCTCATACTGGGTAACTGTCATAGAGCCCTGCTGAAGACGCTCAAACTGCCTCCGAAGATCCTCTCTCTGGGCAACTGGTAGAAACTTATCCAAGAACAACTCGGAAAACTGAGCCCAAGACAAAGGCGAAGATCTAGCTGGCCTGGTCAAGCAATAGTCCCTCAACCAAGTCTTGGCGGGACCAGAAAGACAGAAAGTAGATAAATCGACCCCATTGGTCTCCATGATCCCCTTGTTCCGAAGAACCTCATAGCAACTGTCCAAGTAATCCTAGGGGTCCTCTGATGGTGCTCCAGTGAAAGTAGTAGGAAATGGATGCTCCGTCAACAACCTTAGCTGCAACAATTGGCTGTACTACTCCAGCTACCTGTGGTGATGGAGTCTGGAACTATGAAGCTAACTGCTCTGGTGTGCGGGTAGCAGGAGTCTGGGCCCCTCCCCCAAAAGCATCGGCAGACATGGCTGCTCCGTCAACAGCCTGAGCTGCAACAACTAGCTGTACTACTTCAGCTGCCTGAGGTGCTGGAGTTTGGAACTGCGAAGCTAACTGCTCTGGTGTGCGGGTAGTAGGAGTCTGAGCCCTTTCCCCAGCCTAAGAGACGACTGGTGCTGTAGGAAGTAGACCGGCCTGAGCAACGCTCTCCATAAGACCCACTAAGCGTAATAGAGCGTCCTGAAGTACCGGGGTGGGAATGAACCCCTTTGGGACCTGAGCTGGTCCAACCAGAACCGCCTGAGCAGGAACCTCATCGGCAAACTCTACCTGATGATCCTCCACTGGGGCTGCTACTCTAAGCTGAGCTCCGCCCCTGCCTCGCCCCCTAGCACAGCCTTGGCCTCGTCCTCGGCCACTCGTAGGAGCTACAACTGGAGGATCGAGCTGTTGATCGGTATATGTGAAAGCACGCGTTCTCGCCATCTGCGAGTGAATAGAATAGAAAAACTCAGTTTTGAATTCAAATCGCATGATAGAGAAGAATTGATGTGAAGTTATTCCTAACTTTACAGCCTTTGGGGGATAAGTACATACGTCTCCGTACCGGTCCCTCAGACTCTACCAAGCTTGTCTGTGACTTGTGAGACTTAGGCAACCTAGAGCTCTGATACCAACTTGTCATGACCCGAAATTCCCATCGTCGAGACCGTGAAGGCGTCTAACGTTGAACCCGCTAGACAAGCCAACGTATTTAATTATATTTAGTAAAACCTTTATTATTAAGTCAGAATATATAAAAATCAGCTTTTCCATGAAAATAAACTTAAAAGTAAGAACAGATAAAAAAGAAATACATAACTAAATCCATAATCTTAACAAATTCTCAAACTAGCCAACCCGGATCTTTGGAATCACAATGTCACAGACTATCTATGATTAATACAGATAAAATGTCTGAAAGAAATAATACATCTGATTTATGAAGTACTAGAAACAGAAATAAAGGAAAGTGGAATGGGACGCCAAGGCCTGCGGACGCCTGCAGGACTACCTTAGAGTCGCCTAGTGGACTGAAGGAACCACCTAGCTCAATATCCACCGGGTCCTGTACCGGGATCTGCACAACAAAACGTGTGCAGGTGTAGTATCAGTACAACCGACCCCATGTACTGAGTAAGTGCCAAGCCTAACCTCGACGAACTAGTGACGAGGCTAGGACACGACAAATAATATCACCTGTGCAATTTAGTAATGTATAAAAGAAATAACGACACGAAGTAACAATTAAGTACAGGAACAAGGGAAAACATGCTGGGGAAAAAGGGGAAGCAATCACTGAAATAATAAAACTAGGCAATAGTCTAAATATCAAAATAACAACAGGAATTAACGACATAGAACAAACAACAAGTGCACAGCATCCCCCTTCGTGCTTTTACTCTCATCCTCACAATAAGTAAATAGAAATGGCACGGCATGTCCCCTTGTGCTAAAATATCATAAAAACGGCACGGAATGTCCCCTCGTGCTAAATATCATAAACACGACACGAAATGTCCCCCTGTGAATAAACATGGCACGGAATGTCCCCTCGTGCTAAAATATCATAAACATGGCACAGAATATCCCTTCGTGCTAAAATATCATAAACATGGTACTGAATGTCCCCTCGTGCTAAATATCATAAACATGGCACGAAATGTCCCCTCGTGCTAAAATATCATAAACATGACACGGAATGTCCCCTCTGGCTAAAATATCATAATCACGGCACGGAATATCCCCTCATGCTAAAATATCATAAACACGGCATGGAATGTCCCATGGTGCTAAATATCATAAAACAATAGTTTGGCAAAGAAAAATCAACAATAAGTACCATAAATCACAACATCCCGACAAGGGAACAATCAATAGAAATAATACTGTCGCGTCAAAGGGACACAACTATAACCAATCCCACACAATTGTATAATTTAAAAAAATATTTCTCAATCGGAAAAATACTCAACAGTGTTCTCAACCAAGAATTTCCATCAAATGAATAACTACCAAATTGATATTAAATCCACAACACAACAAATCTCAATGAAATCACATAATTACTAATATCCGACTCACGGGCATGCTTGACAACAACATATAGGTACTCGTCACATCACCTATACGTTGAACATGGAATAATCACATAGCAAGTAAGACTCAACACCTATTTCCTCGAGCTAAGGTTAGCCAAACACTTACCTTGTCTTCCACGATCAAAATCAAGCCTCAAGCACCGCTTTTCCTTTTGAACCCGACTACAAATAAATCGTATCTAGTCATAATCGACTCAATAACATCAATAAATGCCAAACAATTCAATTCCAATGCTTAATTATAGACATTCAAACATTCTTCCCAAAAATCCAAAAATCGACCATGGGCCCGCTTGGATAAAACACGAGGTTCGGACCAACACCCGATCACCCATTCACCCACAAGCCTGAATATATAATTTGTTTTTAAATCCGACCCCAAAATGAGGTCAAATTCCCAATTAATCAAAAAGCCCTAACTCTACCCAAATCCCTAATTTCATACCCTTAATCTCATATTTTTGTCTTAAAAATCTAATGGGCGTTGATAAACATGGAAGAGAATGAGTCAAGGATTACTTACCTATGAGGTTATGGTGAGGATTCCCTTCAAAAATCTCCCAATGAGGTGTGGAGAAGAAGAAGTTGTGAAAAATGAGTTTAATCCCGTAAGTGTTCTGTTTTTAGGCAAAAATAATAACTGGGCGAATTTGGCTTATGCGATCGCGATGGAGGGAATGCGATCGCACAGTTGACAGAATCCCACACTCCGCGATCGTGACTGAATAAATGCGATCACATAGAAGACTGACCCTCACACTCCGGGATCGCAGAGCACTAAGCCTACCCAGCCCCCAGCCTTCCTATTTCTCTATGCCGTCGTAGCTCATGCTATGCGATCGCATAGTGCTACAGACTCCTCCTCTAACACTGTGCTATGCGATCATGAATGAACCTATGCGATCGCATATTACTCAACACCAGACACCAGAAATTCTCAAACACCAGATATTTTGCTAAGTTATCCACCTCGACGCCTACTCGAAACTCACCCGAGCCCTCAGGGCTCTAAACCAAATATGCACACAACCTCAAGAACATCCTACGGACTAATTTGTGTAATCAAATCACCAAAATAACATCATAAACATCGAATTAAACCCCAAAATCAATGAGATTTCCCAAAAACTTCTAAAACTTCAAAATTTGCATTTATGGTCCGAATTACGTCAAATGTACTTCGTTTCTTACCAAACTTTACAGACATGACATATATATTATTTTGAACCTGTACCGGGCTCCGGAACCAAAGTACGGGCCCGATACCACAGATTCCACATAAAATTACACTTTCAAAAACCTTTTATATTTTCAGAAAAAAAAATTTCTTTCAAAAATTCATTTCTCTAACTTGGGACCTCAGAATTCAATTTCGGGCATACGCCCAAGTCCCATATTTTCCTACGGACCCTCCGGCACCGTCAAATTACGGGTCCGGGTCCGTTTACCAAAAATGTTAACCAAAGTCAACTTAGTTCAAATTTTAAATTCAAACTTATCATTTTTATCAGTTTCACATAAAGGCTTCCTGGCTACACGTCCGGGCTACGCACGCAAATCGAGGTTAGATAGAAGGAGGTTTTCACGACCTCAGAACACAGATTCAATGAAAAATACTCGGGATGACCCTTTTGGGTCATCACAACAACCCCCCAAGATTTGGTAGTAATGTGTCATGAACGCTAGCTGAATACATGAAAATAACTCAAAAATCAAAATAGAATACTGTTCAAATGGCAAGCTGACAATAAAATAAAAGGAAAGGACTCTGAGGGATGCGACAACCAAGCAGCTGTCACGACCCAAATTTCCCAACCTTAAGGATCGTGATGGCGCCTAACACCACACTTTCTAAGCAAGCCAATGTTAGAGTTCGATTAACTACTTTGCATTAATTATTCATTTAGATATAATAAAATAATCTAAAGTAAACTGAATCTAATGGTTTTCGATGAATAATTCCAAAGATAAAATAATAAACAAATAAATAAACCCGAGCCACGAACTAATTATATAATAACTCTATAACTACCCCAGGGTGTGGTGTCATAATTCACGAACTTCTAAGATTACTACAAATAATGGGCTGAAAGAAATAATATAACTGTTTTGAAAAAAATATAAAATAGTCTTCACAATTAAGAGAAGACTCTCGGGATCTGCGAACGCCGGTAGATATACCTCGTGTCTCCGGATAATGGATAGGTGCTCTAAAAACCTCTACTGCTGACTGATACCTGGATCTACACAAAAGAGTGCAAAGTGTAGTATCAGTACAACTGACCCCATGTACTTAGTAAGTGTCGAGCCTAATCTCGACGAACTAGTGACGAGGCTACGGCGGGGCGTTAACAATATAACCTGTGAACAATAATAAATGAAGCAAGAAGGAAATCTAAACCAAATGAATAATAGTTGTATCAACAATAAAAATAACTCAGTCACCTTTTCCAGGTCTCAGATATAACCAATTCTCACGTAATCTTTCAAATTTCAAAACTTTGACTTTAAAATAACAGTCTTGCAAAATATGAAAAATAGTAAAGTAAAATAGTAAATTTTCAAATCTTTATTTTCTTTGAAAGTCAGTAAAACATAAGTGCCCTCCCTTGTTGCTCCTTGTTGCGGCGTGCAACCCGCTCCCACCTATACACCCTTATTGCTCCTCCCTAAATATATATCACCCTTATTGCTCATGTTGCGACGTGCAACCCGATCGTACCTGTCCACCCTTATCACTCCTTGTTGCGGCGTGCAACCCGATCCTACCTGTCCACCCTTATCACTCCTTGTTGCGGCGTGCAACCCGCTCCCACCAGACATATCATATCAGTTTATTTATAAATTTTCACAATCAAGGCCAAGCCTTTCACAATACTTTGTCTCAACAATTATAAACAAGAAACTATATTTTCTCATAAACTTCATCAATATCATCTCAACCATGAAACCAACAGGAACATAAATATGTATCTCGTAAAACAAAGTCAAACTGCTCAACCCTTATGTACCACAAGGAAACCAATAAAACAACTAATACTCTTCCAAAATAATTACAACAAGACTTAACAACAATGTAACAAAGCCAAGTAGTCATAGAAACAATAATGAACATAGAACAATTAAGACATGAATCATCTAATTGGAAACGGGGAAGGGATCATGTTTAGCAGAAAATTTAGTGGTATATAGATACTCGTCATCTCACCTATACACCACAAACATGCAATTCCACATAGAAATTAAGTTGGGGATTCCTATTCCCTCAAGTCAAGGTTAAACCAAGCACTTACCTCAATTTCGCAGGGCACTCACTGTTCATTTATAGCATTTCCTTTTGAATTAACCTCCAATACACTCGAAACTAATCATAATTAACATAATATAATTAATTAAGTCTAAAGGAACTAACTTTGTTGAAAATCATAATGTTTCCTATGTTTTCTAAAAAAAAAAGTGAAAATTCGACACCAGGCCCGCTTGGTCTAAACTCAGGGTTCGGACCAAATTATGTTTACCCATTCACCCTCGAACCCGAATATACAATTAGTTTCGAAATCCGACCTAAATTTGAGGTAAAGATTCGATTTTTACAAATTCCGTAATTCTATCCAAACCCTCAATTTTTACTATGAAACTTATTAGTTTTTTATTTAAAAGTGATGAAAAACATTGGGTAATTAAAAAAGTAAGTTTATAATTGATTACCAACAACTTGGGGATGAACCTTGGTGAAGTAATTCGTCCCTATGGCTGTGAGGTTCAAAATATTTGAAGAAGAAGGGTTCTGCCCATTTTTAAAATGTATTTATATAGCTGGGCAGGCCTTCTATGCGTTCGCATAGGGCCTGCCGCGTTCTCGTAGGGTACAGGGCCTGATGGCCTACGTGTTCCCGTCTTTGGGCCTGCGTTCGCGGAGCTTTACCTCCTCAGGCCTCCGCGTTCGCACAAACATCGTTGCGTTCGCATAAAGGAAGGTCAGCCCCCCTCCTCCCAAGACTAGTATGCATCGCGTTCGCATAGGGGGTGGAGTGCGTTTGCATAGAACAAAAATGACCCCCCATCAATTTACAATGTGCGTTCGCATTTGAAGTGGTGCGAACGCAATGCACAAAAGTGTTGTACACTAACAACACCAAAACCAGAAACTTTTCAAGTGTAAAACTATCCCGTGGCCTATCTGAAACTCACCCGAGCCCTCGGGGCTCTAAACTTAACATGCACACAAGTCCAAAAACATAATATGGACTTGCTCGTGCGATCAAATCATGAATATAACATGTAAAACTATGAATTAAACCTCAAAACTCATCAGTTTTCTCAAGAACACTTAAAGTTCATTATTTCTCAATCGGATGTTTAAATCACGCCAAATAAACTCTGTTTTCACCAAATTTCACCCACGTTTCCTTTATGTCTTTTATGTACTTATTATCATGCCTTACATACTCAGTACATTATTCGTAGTAATGCCCCTCTTTCCCGAGGCATGCATTTCATGCCCGCAGGTGCAGGTAGACAGGCTGACGGTCCCCTTTCTTAGGATCCTTGGTCAGCGAGAGTTGGTGTGCTCCATTTGATACGAATCTGCTTTGAGTTTTTGTATGATGTGTTTGTGTGATGACCCAAAAGGTCATCCTATGTTAATTAGCTAAAATATGTGTTTCGAGGTCCCAAAAGCTTCTTTTAATCTCACCTCGATATGTGTGCGTAGCCCGGGCGTGTAGCCAGGAAGCTTTTATGTGAAAACTTGATGAAAAATGGAAAATGTAGTAATTAATTGAATACAATTGACTTTGATCAACATTTTTGGTAAACAGACCCGGACCCATGATTCGATGATCCTGGAGGGTCCGTAGGAAAATATGGGACTTGGACGCGTGCCCGAAAAAATATAAAGGTTTTTGAAAATGAATTTTGATGTGAAAACCGTGTTACAGGGCCCGTATTATGGTTCCGGGGCCCGGAACAGGTTTAATATGTGTTATATGAGTTATCTGTAAAATTTAGTGTAAAAGGGACTTGATTTGACGTGTTTCGGATCGAAAATGGAAAAGTTAAAGGTTAATGAGGGTTTGAGGATTTTCATAGATTTTGGTGTTTAATTCATTGATTTTGATGTTATTTTGGTAGTTTTAGTACTTGAATAAGTCCGTACGAGGATTTGGGAGTCGTGTGTATTCTTGATTTTGAGCCCCGAGGGCTCGGGTGAGTTTCAGGTAAGCGTCGGGGGTGCTAAATTGTTAGAAAAATATGGTTTTTGTGGCTGTTGCTAGTGTTTCAGGTTTTGCTCTATGCGATCGCGTAGGTCCCTTTGCGATCGCATAGAGATAGGTGAAGAGGGAGGTCAGTTCCTCTATGCGATCGCATAGCACTGTTCGCGATCGCATAGAGGTATAAGATGTCTGGGCGGGGGCTGGCTAGGTACTCTACGGGATCGCAAGGTCTAGTTCGCGATCGCACAGGGTGGGGACCTTGGGCTATGCGATCGCAATCACTTCTTCGTGATCGCATTCTTTCAGCCGCGATCACAGTGCGTGGGAACCAGACTCTCCGCGATCGCAATCCCATTCCCGCGATCGCGATGTACATTTTTGCCCAGTTATTTTCTTGAGTCAAAAACAGAATGTTATTTCGGGATTTCCACTTCTTCGTCAACTCCTTATTCTCCAAAGCCCCATTGATGACCTCCAAGCAAGTTTCCCTCCATAACCACTTGGGTAAGTGTTCCTAACACCAATTTCTTCCATTTTTCTTCCCCAATCACTAGAATCTAGGTCCAAAAACATGAAATCAAAGTAGAAATTAGGGGTTTTTGGTAGAGTTAGGGTTTATGGGATTTTGGGTGATTCAACCTCAATTTAGGGTCGGATTTCAAACCAAATCATATATTTGAACTCGTGGGGGTATGGGTAATCGGGTTTTGGTCCGAGCCTCATGTTTGGAACAAGCGGGACCGGGGTTGAATTTTGGTATTTTTGGAAGAATGCTTGTATATTTAGGCTATGGGATTGTATTAATGAGTCATTATTGATTTTAATAAGTTAATTATGTCTAGATTTTGTCGTTTCGGAGTTGAATTCAAAAGGAAAGGCGGTATTAGCAGATTGGATAGCTATTCTTGGACCCGAGGAAAGTGTCTTGCCTAGCTTTGGTGAGGGAATAAGTATTATATGCTATGTGCTAAGTGTTTATCATGTTCAATGCATAGGTGAGGTGACGAGTAACTATGCATTGTGTGTCAAGCATGCCCGTGAGTCCATTTTTGATGAAATTCTTATTATTACTTCCATATTCAGTGTATTATGAAATTGTCTCTACTTGGAAGTTGATTGTTGTTGAAAATCCTTGTTGATGAACTTGCGATGTGATGGTTCTATTGAGGACCCAACTATAAAGGATATACGTGAAAAGGTTGGTTATAGTTGAGACCCTTGTCTGGCAATTGTTATGATATTGACGGAGATATTCCCCTTGTCGGGTGTTTATGATATGTATTTCCACTATGCTGCATTCCTTGCCATTTGATATAGTCATTTTTATGGTGAGGAAGAGTGTAAAGCACGAAGGGTGATGTCGTGCCATGATTTACATTGATTACATCATAATATGCATAGTGGGGAAGAGAGTAAAAGCACGAAGGTTGATGTCGTGCCATGATTCACATTGATTAAAAAGCACGAAGGTTGATGCCGTGTCATGATATGTATTGCCTCACATTATACATTGCATTGTGATAAAGAGAGTAAAAGCACGAAGGATAATGCCGTACCATGATTTATATTACCTTAGATCATACATCACATTGTGAGGAAGAGAGTAAAAGCACGAAGGGTGATGCCGTGCCATTACATACATTGCTCGTATTTATACTTGTTACGTTAGCATTCTTGTTAATTTTCTCTTTTGCTTTCTCCTCTGTGTTAATTAATTGTTCTTATCTCTCACTTGTCACCCCCATTAAGTGCTCCCGTACCCCATGCTTATCTGTATATTCCTGCGTTTGTCTGTGATATATCTTGTAGAACTGTACAGGTAGATTATCGTTGTCAAGTCTAGCCTCGTCACTACTTCGGCCGAGGTTAGGCTCGGCACTTACTCAGTACATGGGATCGGTTGTACTGATGCTACACCTGCACTTTTTTATGTTGTGCAGATCCCGCAGCCGGACCTAGTGGACACCGTTAGAGGGAGTATCCTTCAGTACACCTCGGGGATTGCAAGGTAGACCCGCAGACGTTCGTGGGCCTTGACGTCTCCTCTATCCCTTTTTCTTCCTTCATGTCTTTTTGATTATTTTCAAAGACAGTTGTATACAGTTGTTGTTCAGCCCTTTGTTTGTAGTAATATTTTAGTATTTCCGTGTGTTAGTGACTCCAGATTCGGGGATTGTTACAACGTATTGTATTGGTTTCTATCACTTAGTCCTATTTTTATCTATTTCCGCTTTTAAAATTGGTAAACTATTTTTGGTTAATTCTAATAATTCGGTGTTATCATGTTAGTTTAACTGCACACGTTGGCTTGTCTAGCGGGTTCAACGTTAGACGCAGTCACGGCCAGAAGGTGGGAGTTTTGGTGGTGACAAATTGGTATCAGAGCTCTAGGTTTCTTAGGTCTCACAACTCACGGACAAACTTGGTAGAGTCTGAGGGATCGGTACGGAGACGTCTGTATTTATCCCCCATAGGATGCAAAGTTGGGAATAACTTTACATCTTTCATTCTTTGTCGTGCCAATTGAATTCTAAATACTAATTGAGTCTCAAATTATTCGCTCGCAGATGGAAAGAACGCGTGCTTCCTCATCGACCGATCAACAACATGACCCTCCTATTTCAGCTCCTACGAGGGGCCGAGGCCGAGGCCGTGTTAGAGGCCGAGGCAGAGCAAGAGCAGCGGCTCCAGTTGAGGACCCACTGGTAGATTATGCCGGTGAGGTTCCTGCTCAGACAGTCCTAGTTGGACCAGCTCAGGTCCTAGAGGTGTTCATTGCTACCCCAGTGCTTCATGACGCTCTAGTCCGCTTAGTGGGACTCATGGAGAGTGTGGCTCAGGCCGGTCTTCTTCCTACTGCACCAGCTGGATCTCATGCTGGGGGAGGGACCCAGACTCCTATTATTCATACCCCAGAGCAGGTTGCCACTTAGTTTTAGACTCCAGCACCTCAGACAGCTGTAGTAGCTCAGCCGGGTATTGTGGCACCGGCAGCCAAGGGTGCAACTATGTCAGCGGATGCTCTATGGAGACTAGATTGGTTCACCAAGTTATTCACTACTACATTTACCGGTGAACCATCAGAGGATCCCCAGGATTATTTGGACAGCTGCCATGAGGTTCTTCGGAACATGGGCATAGTAGAGTCCAATGGAGTTGACTTTGCTACCTTTCGGTTATCTGGCGCATCCAAGACTTGGTGGAGGGATTATAGCTTGACCAGACCAGCTGGGTCTGCACCTTTGAATTGGATTCAGTTCTCAGAGGTATTCTTGGGGAAGTTCCTTCCCATTACTCAGCGAGTGGATCTTCGGAGGCAGTTTGAGCGTCTCCAGCAGGGTTCTATGTCAGTCACTCAGTACGAGACCAGGTTTATCAACTTAGCCAGGCATGCATTGATGATACTTCCCACTGATCGGGAGAGGGTTCAGAGATTCATTGAGGGATTGGCCCAGCCTATCAGACATCAGATGGCTAGGGAGTCAGATACCGATATTTCCTTCCAGGATGCGGCCGATGTGGCCAGGTGGATTGAGATGATTTTATCACAAAGTGGTGGTTAGGGAGCTGACAAGAGGCCCCATCACTTTGGTAGATTCATTGTAGTCTCATTTGGAGGCACGGATCCTTTCGGCAGAGGTCAGTCACCCCGACCTTTTCAGTCAGCACTTTAGGTATCCCACCGTGCACCGCCAGCTCCTATTAGTGCACCACCAGCACCTATCAGTGCACCGCCGCTTCAGAGTTACCAGGGTGGTTATCAGGGTCGTCCGGGAAAGTTCCAGAGTCCCCAGCCATATCAGCAGAGGTTGTGTCATTCTTGTGGTGTTCCGGGGCACGTTGCCAGGTATTGCCCCCGAGCTTCTAGTGGTTCTTTGTATCAGGGTTCTCGTGCCATGGTTCCAGTGTCAGGCACACCCCCACCCCCTCATCCAGCTAGGGGTGGTGGTCGTGGTGCCAGAGGTGGAGGTCAGACTCATAGAGGTGGAGCACAGGCCACGAGGGGCAGGGGTCAGGTTGCAGCAGGTCGACCTAGAGATTTTCAGATTGGAGGGGCTCTGCCCTGTTTTTATGCTATTCCTGCCAGGCGCGAGGCTGAGGCCTCCGATGCAGTCATCACAGGTACAGTTTCAGTTTGCAGCCGATATGCTTCAGTGTTATTTGATCAAGTTTCTACCTTCTCCTATGTCTCTTCATATTTTTCCCATTATTTGAGCATGTCTCGCGATTCTTTGAGTACTAATGGGTATGTGTCCACCCCGGTGGGCGATTCTATCATGGTAGATCGAGTCCACCGTTCTTGCTTAGTTTTTATTGGTTGTTTGGAGACTCGGGTAGATCTATTGCTCCTAGATATGGTAGATTTTGATGTTATTTTTGGTATGGACTGGCTATCCCCCGACCATGCTATTCTTGACTGCCATGCCAATATAGTGACCTTAGCCTTGCCTGGAGTACCTCGTTTAGAGTGGAGAGGGACTCCTAGTCATTCTTCTAGTAGAATTTTTTCTTATATGAAAGCTCGGCGCATGGTCGAGAAGGGTTATTTCGCCTATATTCATGATTCTAGTGCCGAGGTTCCTTCCCTGGAGTCTGTACCCGTAGTTTGTGAGTTTCCAGAGGTATTCCCTGCTGACCTGCCGGGTATGCCACCCGACAGGGATATTGACTTTTGTATTGAGTTAGCTGAGGGCACTCAGCCTATTTCTATTCCGTCGTATCGTATGGCCCTGCCAGAGTTGAAGGAATTAAAGGAGCAGTTGCAGGATTTGTTGGATAAAGGCTTTTTTAGGCCTAGTGTTTCTCCTTGGGGTGCCTCAGTATTGTTTGTCAAGAAGAAAGATGGCTCGATGAGGATGTGTATTGACTACCAGCAGTTGAATAACGTTACTATTTAGAACAAGTATCCTTTGCCGATGATTGATGATCTATTTGACCAGCTTCAGGGTGCTACAGTGTTTTCCAAGATAGACTTGAGATCTGGTTACCATCAGCTGAGAATTAGGGCGTCTGATGTTCCTAACACGGCTTTTCGCACTCGTTATTGGCATTTTGAGTTCTTGGTGATGTCATTTGGGTTGACAAATGCCCCCACTGCTTTTATGGAGTTGATGAATCGGGTGTTCAGGCCTTATTTGGACTTGTTCGTGATTGTGTTTATGGATGATATATTGATATACTCTCGCATCCGAGAGGAGCATGAGCAGCACCTTAGAGTCATCTTTCAAACTCTGAGGGATAGTTAGTTGTACGCCAAGTTTTCTAAGTGTGTGTTTTGGTTGTGTTCTGTGGCATTCTTGGGTCACGTTGTGTCGGCAGAGGGTATCCAGGTGGATCCCAATAAGATTTTAGCAGTTAGAGATTGGCCTAGGCCCACTTCAGCTACAGAGATTCATAGTTTCTTGGGCTTAGCAGGTTACTATCACCGATTTGTGGTGGGCTTTTCATCTATCGCAGCCCCGATGACAAGGTTGACCCAGAAGTGTGCTCCGTTCAGGTGGTCTGATGAGTGTGAGGCGAGCTTTCAGAAGCTCAAGACAGCCTTGACCATGACACTGGTGTTAGTATTCCCCTCAGGTGCAGGATCGTATACCGTGTATTGTGATGCTTCACGGGTTGGGCTTGGTGCAGTGTTGATGCATGATGAAAAGGTTATAGCCTATGCTTCTCGTCAGTTGAAGATTCATGAGAAGAACTATCAAGTTCAGGATTTGGATCTTGCAGTCATTGTTCAAGCTTTGAAGATTTGGAGGATCTATTTGTACGGAGTTCCATGTGAGGTGTTCACGGACCATAAGAGCTTGCCGTATCTGTTCGGAAAGAAAGAGTTGAACATGAGGTAGAGGGGATGGTTAGAGTTGCTGAAGGATTATGATATTACCATTCTTTACTATCCGGGGAAGGCTAATGTGGTGGCCGATGCCTTGAGCCGGAAGTTAGTTAGTATGGGCAGTCTAGCTTATTTATCAGTCGGGGAGCGACCTCTCGCATTGGATGTTCAGGCTTTAGCCAACCGATTTGTGAGATTGGAGGTTTCTGAGACTGGCAGTTTTTCGGCCCATACTATGGCTCGTTCTTTATTGTATGACCGTATTCGGGCAAGGCAGTATGAAGATCGTTATTTATGTGTTCTTAGAGATACAGTTTGGCACGGAGGTTCCAAGCAGGTTACGATTGATGATAAGGGAGTTCTGCGGATGCAAGGCCGTATTTGTGTACCTGATGTTGAGGGTATTCATGAGTTGATACTTTAAGAGGCCCATAGTTCCCGCTATTTCATTCATACGGGCGCAACAAAGATGTACCAAGACTTGCAGCAGCATTATTTGTGGAGTAGAATGAAGAAGGATATTGTAGCTTATGTAGCTTGGTGCCTGAACTGTCAGCAGATTAAATACGAGCACCAGAGACCCGGTGGCTTGATGTAGCAGATTCAGCTTCCTGAGTGGAAGTGGGAGCGTATCACCATGGACTTTGTAGTTGGGCTCCCACGGACTCAGAGGATGGTTGATGCGGTTGGGTTGTTGTGGATAGGCTGACCAAGTCAGCGCACTTCATTCCGGTATCAATTTCATATTCAACGGAGAAGTGGGCAAAGATATATATGAGAGAGATTGTTCGATTGCATGGTGTTCCCTTATCCATTATATCAGACATAGATACTCAGTTTACCTCCTATTTCTGGAGAGTATTTCAGCGAGAGTTGGGCACACAAATTGATTTGAGCACAACATTTCATACTCACCCGGACGGACAGTCCGAGCGTACTATTTAGATTTTGGAGGATATGTTGCGAGCTTGTGTAATTGACTTTGGTGGATCATGGGATCAGTCCTTGCTGTTAGAAGAGTTTGCCTACAACAACAGCTACCAGTTGAGCATTCAGATAGCTCCTTACAAGGCGTTGTATGGTAGGCGATGTCGGTCTCCAGTCGGATGGTTTGAGCCGAGAGAGGCTAAACTGTTGGGTTCTGAGTTGGTCCAGGATGCCTTGGACAAGGTGAAGATCATTTAGGATAGACTTCGTACAGCTCAGTCCAGGCAAAAGAGTTATGCGGATCGCAGAGTTCGAGATTTGTCTTTCATGATAGGAGATCAGGTGTTTCTTAGAGTGTCCCCTATGAAGGGCGTGATGAGGTTCCGGAAGAGGGTCAAGTTGAGCCCTAGGTAAATTGGTCCATTTGAAATTTTGGTTAAGGTATGAGAGGTGGCCTACAGACTTGCCTTGCCACCGCATTTATCAATCGTACATCCAGTGTTTCATGTATCTATGCTCCGGGGGTATATTGCAGATCCATCTCATGTTCTTGACCTCAGCGGTGTCCAGTTGGACAAGGATCTGACTTGTGAGGAGGAGCCGATAGCCGTATTAGCTAGGCAGGTTCGTCATTTGAGATCTAAGATTTATCCTTCGGTCCGTGTTCAGTGGCGAGGTCAGCCTGCCGAGTCAGCTACTTGGGAGTCCGAGCCCGATATGCGAAACTGTTATTCCCATCTTTTCTCAGACTCAGGTATTTTTCTATGTCCGTTCGAGGACAAACGTTTGTTTTACAGGTGGAGATTGTGATGACACAAAAGGTCATCCTATGGTAATTTAGCTAAAATTTGTGTTCCAAGTCCCAAAAGCCTCCGTTAATCTCACCTCGATATGTGTGCGCAGCCCGGGCGTGTAGCCGGGAGGCTTTTATGTGAAAACTTGATTAAAAGTGAAATTATAGTAATTAATTGAATACAGTTGACTTTGGTCAATATTTTTGGTAAACAGACCCGGACCCTTGATTTGATGGTCCCGGAGGGCTCGTAGGAAAATATGGGACTTGGACGCGTGCCCGGAATTGGATTCCGAGGTCTCAAGCTCGAGAAATGAATTTTTAAAGAAAATTATTTTCTAGAAAATATAAAGGTTTTTGAAAATGAATTTTGATGTGAAAACTGTGTTACTGGGCCCGTATTATGGTTCCGGGGCCCGAAATAGGTTTAATATGTGTTATATGAGTTATCTGTAAAATTTGGTGTAAAACGGACTTGATTTGACGTGTTTCGGGTCGAAAATGGAAAAGTTAAAGGTTAATGAGGTTTTGAGGATTTTCATAGATTTTGGTGTTTAATTCATTGATTTTGATGTTATTTTGGTAGTTTTAGTACTTGAATAAGTCCGTACGATGATTTGGGAGTCGTGTGTATTCTTAGTTTTGAGCCCCGAGGGCTCGGGTGAGTCTCGGGTAGGCATTGGGGTGCTAAAGTGTTAGAAAAATCTGGTTTTTGTGGCTGCTGCTGGTGTTTCAGGTTTTGCTCTATGCGATCGCGTAGGTCCCTCTGCGATCGCATAGAGATAGGTGAAGAGGGAGGTCAAATCCTCTATGCAATCGCATAGCATTGTTCGCGATCGCATAGAGGTATAGGATGTCTGGGAGGGGCTGGGTAGGTACTCTACGTGATCGCAAGGTCTAGTTCGCGATCGCACAGGGTGGGGACCTTGGGCTATGTGATCGCAATCACTTCTTCCCGATCGCATTGAGGGGGGATCCCAGGTTCTTCTTCGGGATCGCATTCTTTCAGCCGCGATCGCAGTGCATGGGAACCAGACTCTCCGCGATCGCGATGTACGCCCCAGTTATTTTCTTAAGTCAAAAGTAGAATGTTATTTCGGGATTTCCACTTCTTCATCAACTCCTTCTTCTCCAAAGCCCCATTGACGACCTCCAAGCTAATTTCCCTCCATAACCACTTGGGTAAGTGTTCCTAACACCAATTTCTTCCATTTTTCTTCCCCAATCACTAGAATCTAGGTCTAAAAACATGAAATCAAAGTAGATATTAGGGGTTTTGGGTAGAGTTAGGGTTTATGGGATTTTGGGTGATTCAACCTCACTTTTGGGTCGGATTTCAAAACAAATCATATATTTGAACTCGTGGGGTATGGGTAATCAGGTTCTGGTCCGAGCCTCGTGTTTGGACCAAGCAGGCCCGGGGTCGAATTTTGGTATTTTTGGAAGAATGCTAGGAATTGTATATTTAGGCTATGGGATTGTATTAATGAGTCATTATTGATGTTAATAAGTTAATTATGTCTAGATATTATCGTTTCGGAGTTGAATTGAAAAGGAAATACGGTATTAGAAGATTGAATTGCTATTCTTGGACCCGAGGTAAGTGTCTTTCCTTGATTTGGTAAGGAATAAGTATTGTATGCTATGTACTAAGTGTTTATCATGTTCAATTCATAGTTGAGGTGACGAGTAACTATGCATTGTGTGTCAAGCATGCCCGTGAGTCCATTTTTGATGAAATTCTTATTATTACTTCCATATTCAGTGTATTATGAAATTGTCTCTACTTGGAAGTTGATTGTTGTTGAAAATCCTTGTTGATGAACTTGCGATGTGATGGTTCTATTGAGGACCCAACTATAAAGGATATACGTGAAAAGGTTGGTTATAGCCGAGACCCTTGTCGGGCAATTGTTATGATATTGACTGAGATATTCCCCTTGTCGGGTGTTTATGATCTGTATTTCCACTATGCTGCATTCCTTGCCATTTTATATTGTGATTTTTATGGCGAGGAAGAGTGTAAAGCACGAAGGGTGATGTCGTGCCATGATTTACATTGATTACATCATTAAATGCATAGTGAGGAAGAGAGTAAAAGCACGAAGGTTGATGTCGTGCCATGATTCACATTGATTAAAAGCACGAAGGTTGATGCCGTGTCATGATATGTATTGCCTCACATTATACATTACATTGTGAGGAAGAGAGTAAAAGCACGAAGGATGATGTCGTGCAAATGATTTATATTATCTTATATCATACATCGCATTGTGAGGAAGAGAGTAAAAGCACGAAGGGTGTTGCCGTGCCATTACATACATTGCTCGTATTTATACTTGTTACGTTAGCATTCTTGTTAATTTTCTCTTTTGCTTTCTTCTATGTGTTAATTAATTGTTCTTATCTCTCACTTGTCACCCCCATTAACTGCTCCCGTACCTCATGCTTGTCTGTCTATTCCTGCGTTTGTCTATGATATATCTTGTAGAACTGTACAGGTAGATTACCGTTGTCAAGTCTAGCCTCGTCACTACGTCGGCCGAGGTTAGGCTCGGCACTTACTCAGTACATGGGGTCGGTTGTACTGATGCTACACCTGCACTTCTTTATGTTGTGCAGATTCCGCAGTCGGACCCAGTGGACATCGTTAGAGGGAGTATCCTTTAGTACACCTTGGAGATTGCAAGGTAGACCCGCAAACGTTCGTGGGCCTTGACGTCTCCTCTATCCCTTTTTCTTCCTTCCTGTCTTTTCGATTATTTCCAAAGACAGTTGTATACAGTTGTTGTTCAGCCCTTTGTTTGTAGTAATCTTTTAGTATGCTCGTGAGTTAGTGACTCCAAATTCGGGGATTGTTACAACGTATTGTATTGGTTTCTATCACTTAGTCCTGTTTTTATCTATTTCCGCTGTTAAAATTGGTAAACTATTTTTGGTTAATTCTGTTAATTCGGTGTTATCATGTTAGTTTAACTGCACACGTTGGCTTGTCTAGCTGGTTCAACGTTAGACGCAGTCACGACCTTAAGGTGGGATTTCGGGTCGTGACAGTTTGTATACATATATGGGTATGATGGGGCTCTGTCCCGTCCTTTAACAGTTGTACATTCTATTTGAGGCATGTATACAGTTATGTATAGGTAGATAGTATGTGGCATCTTCGGCTTCCAATCTTGGATATGTAGTTATCTGTAGTAGCCTTGCCGGCTCGCCCTAGCGTATTCTGCATGTATATGTTTATATGTCTTTTGGGCATGTTTTCCTCACGTATGCTATTCATATAATTCAGCAGTTTATTAACACATGTTGTTAATGACCTTTCCCTTATTCATGTTTATATCATAGACGTATGCTTAGGGGTGTTCTACAAGTAGAGGGCGCGCACTCTTCATGGCCCATTGGTTTGGGCTAACTGTTTTGAGAAAAATATAAAACAGTGTCTACAACTAAGAGAAGATCCTTGGGATCTGCGAACGCTAGCATATATACCTCGTGTCTCCGGATAATGGATAGGTGCTCTAATAACCTCTACTGCTGGCCGGTACCTGGATCTGCACAAAAAAGTGTAGAGTGTAGTATCAGTACAACTGACCCCATGTACTGTGTAAGTGTCGAGCCTTACCTCGACAAAGTAGTGACGAGGCTACGGCGGGGCATTAATAATATAACCTATGAATAATAATAAATGAAGCAAGAAGAAAATCTAAAACAAATGAATAATAACTGTAGCAACAATTAAAATAACTCAGTCACCTTTTCCAGGTCTCAGCTATAACCAATTCTCACGTAAGTTTCCAAATTTGCAAACTTTGACTTTAAAATAACAGTAGTGCAAAATATGAAAAATAGTAAAGTAAAACAGTAAGTTTTCAAATCTTTGTTTTCTTTGAAAATCAGTAAAACATAAGTGTCATCCCTTATTGCTCCTTGTTGCGGCGTGCAATCCGCTCCCACCTGTCCACCCTTATTGCTCCTCCCTAAATATATATCACCCTAATTGCTCATGTTGTGGCGTGCAACCCGATTCCACATGTCCACCCTTATCACTCCTTGTTGCGGCGTGCAACCAGCTCCCATCAGACATATCATATCAGTTTATTTATAAATTTTTACAATCCAAGCCAAGCCTTTCACACTTTGTCTCAACAATTATAAACAAGAAACTGTATTTTCTCATAAACTTCATCAATATCATCTCAACCATGAAACCAAAAAGAACATAAATATGTATCTCGTAAAACAATATCAAACTGCTCAACCCTTATGTACCACAAGGAAACAAAGAAAACAACTTCAGAAATAATTACAACAAGACTTAACAACAAAGTAACAAAGCCAAGTAGTCATATAAACAATAATGAGCATAGAACAATTAAGACATAAATCAGTTAAATTGGAATGGGGAAGGGATCATGTTTAGCAAAAACAATTTGGTGGTGCATAGATACTCGTCACCTCACGTATACACCACACACGTGAAATTTCACATAGCAATTAAGTTGGGGATTCCTATTCCCTCAAGTCAAGATTAAACCAAGCACTTACCTCAATTTCGCAGGGCACTCTCTGTTCAATTATAGCTTTTCCTTTTGAATTCACCTCCAATACGCTCGAATCTTATCATAATTAACTTAATATCATTAATTAAGTCTAAAGGAACTAACTTTGTTGAAAATCATAATTTTTCCTAAAATTTCTATAAAAAAAGTGAAAACCCGACCCCGAGCCCGCTTGGTCTAAACTCGGGGTTCGGACCAAATTACGTTTACCCATTCACCCACGAACCCGAATATATAATTATTTTCAAAACCGACCTCTATTTGAGGTAAAGATTCGATTTTTACTAAATTCCCTAATTCTACTCAAACCCTCAATTTTTACCATGAAAATTCTTAGTTTTTGATTTAAAAGTGATGAAAATTTTTGGGTAATTGAAAGTGTAAGTTTTAGAATTGATTACCAACAACTTGGGGATGAACCTTGGTGAAGAAATTCGTCCCTAGGGCTGTGAGGTTCGTAAATTTTGAAGAAGAATGGTTCGGCCTGTTTTTAAAATGTATTTATATAGCTGGGCAGGCCTTCTATGCGTTCACATAGGGTCTGCCGCGTTCGCGTAGGGTACTGGGACTGATGGCCTATGCGTTCGCGTCTTTGGGTCTGCTTTCGCAGAGCTTTAGCTCCTCAGGCCTCCACGTTGGCACAAGCACCGCTGCATTCGGATAAAGGATGGTTAGCCCCCTTCCCCCAGGCCCAGTATGCATCGTGTTAGCATAGGGGAGGGTGCATTCGCATAGAACAAAACGACCTCCCAACAAATTACATTGTGCGTTCACGTTTGAAGTTGTGCGAACGCAATGCACAAAAGTGTTGTGCACTAACAACAAAAAAACCAGCAACTTTTCAAGTGTAAAGATATCTTGTTAACCAAAGTCAACTATAATCAAATTTTAACTCTAGAAATTACTATATCTCTTATTTTTACATAAAAGCTTTCCAATTTCACGTCCGGACTACACACGTAAATCGAGGTATTTAAGATTAATCTTTTTATGGCTATTAAGCCTAGAACGGAGTGTAAATTCATAAAATGACCCCTTGGGTCATCACAACAGCTCTACCTTGAATCCTCGCGATCAATAAGCTAATTCTTCCTGAATCCGATATCTCCAATACCTGGGTCTGCACAAAAATGTGCAGAAGTGTAGTATGAGTACACCATAATCAGTACCCAGTAAGAATCAAGACTAACCTCGGTGGAGTAGTGACAAGGTACAAGTCAAGACACCTACTAGTCAAAATACCTTGTGCAGTATAGAACTATAAAGCAAATATCACATGCCAATATCTCAATCCACCCGGCATGATCACAGACTCACATTCTCAATCCGCCCCGCATGGTTACAGTATCCCACAATCACAATCCATCTAGCATGGTCACAGGCTCAATATCAACATGAAAACAGATAAGTACAAGAACACATGGGCTTGATCAATAAATGTCAAGTTTCATACTCCTGAGCTAGTATAAGTGGCATTCTAAGGTATATGTTTGTACGAGTGTACTGTTGTAGCCCAAGTAAACAAGTAATATCAAAGACATCGAGCAGCTCATCAAAGATACATAACAATTCACATAAGGTGTATGATATACACAAGGAAAAGCACTCTATCACACGAATATCACCAACAAAATGTCCCCAAGCCATCACACATCATCCCTGACATTGCCACCCTTATCTCTCTGATAGCCACCCGAATCACTCCACCCTGACATTATCATTAGCCACCCGTATCACATCGATAGCCACCCATATCACTCTATATAATAGAACCCTTATTACTCTTCCCGGACATTAACACAATAGCCATTCATATTACTCCATATATTCAACAATAGTGAGATGTCACCCTTATGCCCCGCGTAACAACAATGGTGAAAATGCCAACCTTATACTCTTCATAACAACAACCAAACAACACAAAAATTCACATTTGCTAACATCACAACAACACGATATATCAACTTGTACCACAAGTGCCCACATGCCACAACCTTTCTAAAGATACAACAATATCAATATTTCCACAACAAATAGCCCACAGCTCAAACACAACGTGTATAGGAATCTCAATAACAACAAAGTGAACGGGAAAGTAACTCAACAAGGAAAAACACCCCCTTTAAACACAACTTCAATTAAAATAGATTAATTACTTTCGATAACCTGAATTCCAAATAATTGTTTAAGGATAAACTCGATAGTTGAAGCATCTCCATAAAATGGCAAACTTCGGATTCTAATGTATGAATTAGGCTGAAAATGAAAGAGATGGCACAAACTAGTACTATGTTTAAATGCATGAGAATAACCCGACAACATAAGGATATCATGTATAAATAATTTTGACTAAGAGTAACTCAACAATAAAAGAAATTACACAATGATAAAAGTGGTAACAACTTCAAATAAATCATATAAGAAAAAACTCGATAAGTAAAGAATGTGACAGGTAACAACAACTTCAAATAAAGCATGTGATAGTAGACATGACAGATAAAAGATATAACATGTGCTAACAATTCCAAATAAATACATGAAAGAAGCCTAAGAGTCTAACCAAGTCAATTTCAACATATACGCCCAAGTACGTACTCGTCACCTCGTGTACACGGCTTTCACATGACACAACAATAGCACAAATGACTCTAATCCTAAAGGGTAGTTACCCCACATAAAGTTAGGAAAGATAATTGCCTCGAAGGAGCCGAATCAATACTCTAAAGTGAACCTCTCATGTGAAACAAATCTCCGAACGACTCAAATCTAGCCAAAATAACTCAATATCATAAATAAAAACCATAGAAAATAATACCAGATAATAAAACTTTGATCTTTAATGAAAACTAGAAATTCAACCCCGCACCTGAAAACCCGACAAAATTCATACAATCGGAACAATTCTGATACGAGTCCAACCACACAAAACTTATCCAATTCCGACATCAAATTGACATTCAAATCCTCATTTAACATTTTTGAAAGTTTTCAAAAATATTCACATTTTCTCAAATTCAAACCACTAATTTAATAAAAAAAAAAGACGGAATCATGAAATATTATCAAATCCAGGTAAAGATCACTTACCCCAATCCAAGGTGTGAAAATCGTCTCTAAAAGCGCCGAAATCCGAGCTCTCTAACCCAAAAAGTGATAAGATATCAAAAGCCCTTGAAATAAAGTACTTTATATTATGTCCAGTGATATACTCATCACAATCACGGAACAATACTCGCGATCGTGGAGACAAAAATGATAACAGCTGACCAAACCTTCTTCGCGAACTCGTAAAAGAAGTCGCGAACGCGACACACACCCTTGTGACGACCCAAAAGGGTCATCCTATGTGAATTTGATTATGACTGTATTCTGAGGCCCCGAAAGCCTCCGTTAATCTCACCACGATGTGCGTGCGCAGCCCGAGCGCATAGCCGGGAAGCCTTTATGTGGAAACTTGATAAAGAGTTGAATTTATAATAATTAATTGAATAAAGTTGACTTTGGTCAACATTTTTGGTAAACGGACCCAGACCCGTGATTTGACGGTCCCGGAGGGTCCGTAAGGAAATATGGGACTTGGGCGTATGCCCGGAATCAAATTCTGAGGTCCCAAGTCCGAGAAATAAATTTTCAAAGAAAATTATTTTCTGAAAATAATAAAGGCTTATGAAAATGAACCTCGATGTGAAACCTGTGTTGTCGGGCCCGTATTATGGTACCGGAGTTCGAAATAGGTTCAATATGTGTTATTTGAGTTATCTATGAAATTTGGTAAGGAACAAACTTGATTTGACTTTTTTCGGATAAAAAATGGAAAATTGAGAGTTAATGAAGTTATAAGGATTTCCTTAAATTTGAGATTTGGTTTGGAGCGTGATTTTATGTTATCGAGGTCCGAATGTGATTCCGAGATCAGGATTAGTCTCGTTATGTCATTATGACTTGTCTGCAAAATTTGATGTCATTCCGAGTTGTATAGGTCGGTCCGGCGCATTGTTATAGAATCAAGAACTCGAAGTTTCTTAAGTTAGGATTTTAGGGGTTTTGGGATGTGATTTTGAGATTTAGCGTTGTTTTGGGTGTTCTAAAAGCTCGAGTGAGTCCGTATTATGAATTAGGACTTGTTGGTTTATTTGGACGGGGCTAAGCCCAGCTAGAACAACTGTTGGTGCAACTGTTGCTGGTGTGACCGCAGGTGCGGTTGCCCATCTGCAGGTGCGGAACCGCTCTTGCGGTCCCAGTCTCGCAGGTGCGGAGGTTCCGCAGGTGCGTTTCCTTTTCCGCAGGAGCGAAGCCGCAGGTGCGGTCTCCAGCTCTGCCGGTGCGACCTAAGCCTGCCTTGCCATTTCCCGCAGGTGCGGTCCCAAGGCCACAGGTGTGGAACCCCTGTATGCCAGACTGTTTTAAATGACAAAACACGAGATTTCCTTATTCCCTTCATACCAAAAACCCCATTAGAGACTTGTGAGCTTGGGAAGGATTCCCCATGACCTAGCTATTGTTAAGGTAAGTTAATTCCTTCCTAATACTAGTTTCATGCATGAATAGTTAATGGGATTACCTACTAAAATAATGGAAAATCAAGAATTGGGTAGTAAATATAGGGTTCTTGAGAAATTTACATATTGTCCGTTTAATGCTATGAATTCAAGTGGAAACTTCATATTTATGATCCTTAGACTATGGGTGAGTGATTCCTTAGAAAACTTTCGGGATTTGAGCGTGCGGGCCGGGGGTCGAATTTTGGTATTTTTGGAAGAATGGTAGAAAATTTATAACTAGGCTTTGAAATTTGTTTATCGAGTAATTATTGATGTTAGTAACTCAATTATGTCTAGTTATTATCGATTCAGAGTTAGATTCGAGAGGAAAGGCTGTGATTGAGGCTTGACTTGCATTTTGGAGCCGAGGTAAGTGTTTGGCCTAACCTTAGCTTGAGGATTAGGTATAGAGTCTTATTTGTTATGTGTAAATCATGTCCAACGTATAGGTGAGGTGACGAGTACCTATATGTTGTGGTCAAGCATGCCCGTGAGTCAAATGTGATGAATCATACTGTTTTCTTAATATTCTCTGTACTATAAGTAAGTGGTGATTTAGAAGCGATACATTGATGGTGTTTCATGACGTGGGAAGTTATTGAGTTATTTGTTTCAGTTGAGGTTTTACTGTTGAAATTATATCTCTGAGCAAGTTTGGTTATAGCTGAGTCTCTTGCCGGGATGATAGAATTTTATTGAGTATTTTCTGTACACTTGAGATTTCTTATTGTTAGTTTGTACATCATATTTGTTGACTGTTTATTATTTATCGCACGAGGGGACATGTCGTGCTGATTGCTTATTAGTTATCGCATGAGAGGACATGCCGTGTTGATTTTTTATTATTTATTACACGAGGGGACATGCCGTTATGATTATTTATTATTTATCACACGAGGTGACATACCGTGATAATTGTTTATTATTTATCGCACGAGGGGACATGCTGTGTTGATTGTTTATTATTTATCACACGAGGGGACATGCTGTGATGATTGTTTATTGTTTATCGCACGAGGGGACATGCCGTTCTGATGTGCTATTGTTTGATGCACGAGGGGGCATTCTGTGCTGAGTGATTTGTGAGGTCATGCGCGAGGGGACATGTCATGCCTTGTGTTGTTCATTATCTGTTCTGAGGCGTTAAATTCCTATTTTTACTGTTACATTTCAGTTGTTACACTGTTCCACTATGCTAGTAATTGTTTCCCCTCTTATCCCCAGCATGACTCTCCCCGTATCTGTTTATACTTGTTTATTTCCATCGATATTTTCCTGTTATTATATAGAATTGCACAGGTATGTATATTGTTGTCGGTCCTAGCCTCGTCACTACTTCGCCGAGGTTAGGCTCGGCACTTACTCAGTACATGGGTTCGGTTGTACTGATGCTACACCTGCACTTCTTTATGTTGTGCAGATTATGCAGCTGGGCCTGGTGGACACTGACGGAGGGAGCATTCCACCAGTTATTCAGGAGACCTCGAGGTAGACCCGCAGACGTTTGATGGGCCTTGGCGTCACCTTTTACCCTTCTCTTTTAGTTCTGTCTTATTTTATAGTTTCAAAGTCAGCCATATGTACTTATTTTCAGATCATTGTATTCAGTAATTTCATAGGCAGTTCGTGAGTATGTGACACCATTTCTGGGATATGTATATGGGTTTTATTACGAAGTTGCTACACTATTTTTAATTTAGTTAAGCTTCATATTGTTGACCATCGATGCCTTAGTTATATTGTTTATTTTAGTTGTTAATGAGTTTACTTAGTTCAAACGTTGGCTTGTCTAGCGGGATCAACGTTAGGCACCATCACGGCCTGAATGTGGGATTTTGGGTCGTGAAAAGTTGGTATCAGAGCACTAGGTTGCTTAGGTCTCAAAACACACAGACAAACTTGGTAGAGTCTGAGTGATCGGTACGGAGACGTCTGTACTTATCCCCCAGAGGCTGCAAAGTTAGGAATAACTTCATATCTTTCATTCTCTGTCGTGCCATTTGAATTCTAAATACTAATTGAGTCTCTATTCTACTCTCTCGGAGCTGGAGAGGACGTGTGCTTTCTCATCGACCGATCAGCAACTTGATCCTCCTATTGCAGCCCCTACGAGGGGCCGAGGCCGTGCTAGAGGCCGAGGCAAGGGCAGGGTTCAGCCCAGAGCAGCATCCTTAGTAGAGGACCCACAGGTAGACTATGCCGGTAAGTTTCCTACTCAGACGGTTCCAGCTGGACCAGCTCAGGTTCCAGAGGGGTTCATTGCCACCCCAGTACTTTAGGACGCTCTCGTCCGCTTGGTGGGACTTATGGAGAGTGTGGCTTAGGCCGGTTTCCTTCCTACTGCACCAGCTGGTTCTCAGGCTGGGGGAGGGACCCAGACTCCTGTCATCCACACCCCAAAGCAGTTTGCCACTCAGTTTCAGACTCCAGCACCTCAGACAGCTAGAGTAGCTCAGTCGGGTATTGTGGCACCGGTAGCCGAGGGTGCAACTATGTCAGCAGATGCTCTATGGATACTGGATCGGTTCACCAAGTTATTCACTACTACATTTTCTGGTGCACCATCAGAGGATCCCCAGGATTATTTAGACAGCTGTTATGAGGATCTTCGGAACATGGGCGTTGTGGAGTCCAATGGACTTGACTTTGCTACATTTTGTCTTTCGGGTTCTTCTAAGACTTGGTGGAGAGACTATTGCTTGACCAGACCAGCTGGGTCTGCACCATTGACTTGGGCTCAGTTCTCCGAGCTATTCTTGGGGAAGTTTCTTCCCATTACTCAGCGAGAGGATCTTTGAAGGCGGTTTGAGCGCCTCCAGCAGGGATCTATGTCTGTTACTCAGTTCGAGACCAGGTTCATCACCCTAGCCAGACATGCACTTATGATACTTCCCACTGATCGGGAGAGGGTTCAGAGATTTATTGAGGGTCTAGCTCATCCTATCAGACTTCAGTTGGCCAGGGAGACGAGTACTTATATCTCCTTCCAGGATGCGGCTGATGTGGCCAGACGCATTGAGATGGTATTATCCCAGGGTGGTGGTCAGGGGTCTGACAAGATACCTTGTCATTTCGGCAGTTTTAGTGGTGCCTCCTCTGGAGGCAGAGATTCCTTTAACAGAGGCCATCCCCCTAGGCCTTATCAGTCGGCACTCCACGCATCCCGCAGTGCGTCATCAGCTTCCATCAGTTCACCGCCGATTCAGAGTCTTCAGAGTAGTCATTCTGGTCGCCAGGGACAATTTTAGGGTCAGTATTCTCAGCAGCCAATGGCTTGCTACACTTGCGGTGGTATGGGGCATATTTCCAGGTTTTACCCCCGAGGTTTTGGTGTTCCCAGTATCAGGGTTCTCGTGCCATGGTTCCCGCTTCAAGTGCACCCTCGCCCCCTCAGCCAGCTAGGGGTGGTCGTGGTGCTAGAGGTGGAGTTCAGACTCATAGACGTGGAGGGTATGTCATGAGATGTAGGGGTCAGCCCGTAGCAGGTAGACCCATAGATGTGCAGGTTGGAGGGGCTCCGACCCAATGCTATGCTATTCCGGCCAGGCCTGAGGCTGAGGCCTCTAACGCAGTTATCACAGGAACGATATCCGTTTGCAGTCGAGATACTTCGGTATTATTCGATCCGGGTTCTACTTTCTCTTATGTGTCTTCATATTTTTCCCCTTATTTGAGCATGTCCCATGATTCCCTAAGTGCTCCTGTATATGTGTCTACCCCGATGGGTGATTCTATTGTGGTAGATCGAGTCTACCGTGCTTGCTTAGTAGTTATTGGTGGTATGGAGACTCAGATTGATCTTTTGCTTCTTGATATGGTGGACTTTGATGTTATATTGGGGATGGATTAGCTATCTCCCTATCATGCTATTCTGTACTGTCATGCCAAGATAGTGACCTTAGTCTTACCAGGAGTACCTCGTTTGGAGTAGAGAGGGACTCCTAGTCATTCTTCTGGCAATTATTTCTTATATGAAGGCTCGGCGTATGGTCGATAAGGGTAGTTTGGACTATTTGGCCTATATTCGTGATTCTAGTGCTGAGGTTCCTTCTATGGAGTCTGTACCTGTGGTTCGTGAGTTCCCAGAGGTTTTCCCTGCTGAACTGCCGGGTATGCCACCCGACAGGGATATTGACTTTTGTATCGAGGTGGCTCAGGGCACTCAACCCTTTTCTATTCCTCCCTATCGTATGGCCCAGCCAGAGTTGAAGGAATTGAAGGAGCAGTTGCGGGATTTGTTGGATAAAGGCTTCTTTGGCCTAGTGTTTCTCCTTGGGGTGCTCCAGTGTTGTTCGTCAAGAAGAAAGATGGCTCAATGAGGATGTGTATTGACTACCGACAGCTGAATAAGGTGACTATCAAGAACAAGTATCCTTTACCAAGGATTGATGATCTGTTTGACCAGCTTCAGGGTGCTACAGTGTTCTCCAAGATAGACTTGAGATCAGGTTACCATCAGCTGAGGATTAGGGCTTCTGATGTACCTAAGACGGCCTTTCGTACTCGTTATGGTCATTATGAGTTCTTGGTGATGTCATTCGGATTGACAAATGCCCCCGCTGCTTTTATGGAGTTGATGAACCGAGTGTTCAGGCCTTATTTGGACTCGTTCTTTATTGTTTTCATTGATGACATATTGATATACTCTCTCAGCCAAGAGGAGCATGAGAAGCACCTTAGAGTCATCCTCCAGACTCTACGAGATAGTCAGTTGCATGCCAAATTTTCCAAGTGTGAGTTCTGGTTGAGTTCGGTAGCATTTTTGGGCCATATTGTGTCGGCAGATGGTATTCAGGTGGATCCCAAGAAGATTTCAACAGTCAGAGATTGGCCTAGACCCACTTCAGCTACAGAGATTCGGAGTTTCTTCGGCTTAGCAGGTTATTATCGCTAATTTATGGAGGGCTTTTCATCTATCGCAGCCCCGATGACCAGGTTGACCCAGAAGTGTGCCCAGTTCAGGTGGTCGGATGAGTGTGAGGCGATTTTTCAGAAGCTCAAGACGGCCTTGACCACGGCACCAGTGTTAGTTTTACCTACAGGTTTAGGACCGTATACCGTGTATTCTGATGCGTCACGGGTTGGGCTTGGCGCAGTGTTGATGCAGGATGGCAAAGTTATAGCCTATGCTTCTCGTCAGTTGAAGATTCATGAGAAGAACTATCCAGTTAATGATCTGGAGCTAGCAGTTATTATTCATGCATTGAAGATTTTGAGGTATTACTTGTATGGTGTGCCTTGTGAGGTGTTTACTGATCATAAGAGTTTACAGTATCTATTCAGGCAAAATGAGTTGAACATGAGGCAAAGAAGGTGGTTAGAGTTACTGAAGGATTATGATATTACCATTCTTTATCATCTGAGGAAGGCTAATGTGGTGGTCGATGCTTTGAGCCGGAAGTCAGTCAGTATGGGTAGTCTAGCTTATTTATCAGTTGGAGAGCGACCTCTTGCGTTGGATGTTCAGGCTTTAGCCAACCGATTTGTGAGGTTGGAGGTTTTTTAGACTGGCAATGTGTTGGCCCAAACCGTGGCCCGTTCTTCATTATATGATCGTATTCGGGCCAGGCAGTATGATGATCGTCATTAATGTGTTCTTGGAGATACAGTCCGGCACGGAGGTGCCAAGCATGTTACGGTAGATGATGAGGGAGTTCTGCGGATGCAGGGCCGTATTTGTGTACCTGATGTTGATGGTATTCGTGAGTTGATACTACAGGAGGGCCATTCTCGGTATTCCATTTATCCGGGCGCCGCAAAGATGTACCAGGACTTGCAGCAGCATTATTGGTGGTGGAGGATTAAGAAGGATATTGTAGCTTATCTAGCTCGGTGCTTGAACTGTCAGCAGGTTAAGTACGAGCATCAGAGACCCGGTGGTTTGATACAGCAGATTCAGCTTCCTGAGTAGAAGTGGGAGCGTGTCACTATGGACTTTGTAGTTGGGCTCCACGGACTTAGAGGATGTTTGATGCGGTTTGGGTTGTGGTGGATAGGCTGACCAAGTTAGTGCACTTTATTCGGGTATCAGTTTCATATTCAGCGGAGAAGTTGGCAATGATATATATGAGAGAGATTGTTCAATTGCATGGTGTGCCCTTATCCATTATATCAGACAGGGGTACTTAGTTTACCTCCCATTTCTGGAGAGTATTTCAGCGAGAGTTGGGTATGCAGATTGATTTGAGCACAGCATTCAGCATTCCATCCTCAGACAGACGGTCAGTCCGAGCGGACTATTCAGATTTTGGAGGATATGTTGCGGGCTTGTATTATTGACTTTGGCGATTCATGGGACCAGTTCTTGCCTTTATCTGAGTTTGCCTACAACAACAGGTATTAGTCGAGCATTCAGATGGCTCTGTATGAGGCGTTGTATGGTAGATAATGTCGGTCTCTGGTTGGTTAGTTTGAGCCAGGAGAGGCTAGATTTTTGGGTTCTGAGTTAGTCCAGGATGCCTTGGACAAGGAGAAGATTATTCAGGATAGACTTCGTACAGCTCAGTCCAGGCAGAAGAGTTATGCGGATCGCAAAGTTCTAGATTTAGCATTCATGATAGGAGACCGGGTATTTCTTCGAGTGTCGCCTATGAAGGGCGTGATGAGGTTCAGGAAGAAGGGCAAGTTGAGCCCTAGTTACATTGGTCCATTTGAGAAATTGGATAAGGTAGGAGAGGTGGCCTACCGACTTGTCTAGCCGCCGAGCTTATCAGCCGTGCACCCGGTGTTTCATGTGTCTATGCTCCGGAGGTATATTGCGGATCCATCTCATGTACTTGATTTCAGCAGTGTCCAGTTGGACAAGGATTTCTCTTCTGAGGAGGAGCTGGTAGCCATTTTGGCTTGACAGGTTCGTCAGTTGAGATCGAAGAGTTATCCTTCGATTCGTGTTCAGTGGAGAAGTCAGCCAGTTGGGGCAGAGACTTGGGAGTCCGAGTCCGATATGCGGAGCCGATATCCCCATCTTTCCCCCGATCCCGGTACTTTTCTATGTCCGTTCGAGGACGAACGTTTGTTTTAGAGGTGGAGATTGTGATGACCCAAAAGGGTCATCCTATGTGAATTTGATTATGACTTTCTTCCGAGGCCCCGAAAGCCTCCGTAAATCTCACCTCGATGTGCGTGCACAGCCCGGGCGCGTAACCAGGAAGCCTTTATGTGAAAACTTGATAAAGAGTTGAATTTATGATAATTAATTGAATAAAGTTGACTTTGGTCAACATTTTGTAAACGGGCCCGGACCCGTGATTTGACGGTCCCAGAGGGTCCGTAGGGAAATATGGGACTTGGGTGTATGCCCGGAATCAAATTCCGAGGTCCCAAGTCCGAGAAATGAACTTTTAAGGAAAATTATTTTCTGAAAATAATAAAGGCTTATGAAAATGAACCTCGATGTGAAACCTGTGTTGCCGGGACCGTATTATGGTACCGGAGCCCGGAACAGTTTCAATATGTGTTATTTGAGTTATCTGTGAAATTTGGTAAGGAACGGACTTGATTTGACGTGTTTCGGATCAAAAATGGGAAGTTGAGAGTTAATGAAGTTATAAGGATTTTCTTTAATTTGAGATTTGGTTTGGAGCGTGATTTTATGTTATCGAGGTCCGAATGTGATTTCGAGATCGGAAATAGTCCCGTTATGTCATTATGACTTGTCTGCAAAATTTGATGTTATTCCGAGTTGTATAGGTCGGTCCGGCACATTGTTATAGAATCAAGAACTCGAAGTTTCTTAAGTTAGGATTTTAGGGGTTTTGGGATGTGATTTTGAGATTTAGCGTTGTTTTGGGTGTTCCGAAGGCTCGAGCGAGTCCGTATTATGAATTAGGACTTGTTGCTTTATTTGGACGGGGGCTCGGGTGGGCTTAGGTGCCTTCCGGACACCCAATGGGGCTAAAAACCAGCTAGAACAACTGTTGGTGCAGCTGTTGCTGGTGTGACCGCAGGTGCGGTTGACCAGCCGCAGTTGCGGGACCGCTCCTGCGGTCCCAGCCTCGCAGGTGCGAAGGTTCCACAGGTACGTTTCCATTTCCGCAGGAGCGGAGCCGCAGGTGCGGTCTCCAGCTCCGCAGGTGCGACCCCAGCCTGCCTTGCCATTTTCCGCAGGTGCGATCTTTTCTCGCCGATGCGGGACCGCAAGTGCGGTCCCAAGGCCGCAGGTGCGGAACCCCTGTAGGCCAGACTGTTTTAAATGCCAAAAACACGAGATTTCGTCATTCCCTTCATACCCAAAACCCCATTAGAGACTTGTGAGATTGGGAAGGACGCCCCACGACCTAGCTACTGTTAAGGTAAGTTAATTCCTTCCTAATACTAGTTTCATGCATGAATAGTTAATGGGATTACCTACTAAAATAATGAAAAATCAAGAATTGGGTAGTAAATTTAGGGTTCTTCAGAAATTCGCGTATTGTCCGTTTAATGCTATGAATTCAAGTGGAAACTTCATATTTATGATCCTTAGACTATAGGTGAGTGATTCCTTCGAGAGTTTTTGGGATTCGAGCGTGCGGGCCTGGGGCCGAATTTTTGTATTTTTTGAAGAATGATAGGAAATGTATAACTAGGCTTTGGAATTGGTTTATTGAGTAATTATTGATGTTAATAACTCAATTATGTCTAGATATTATCGATTCGAAGTTGGATTCTCGAGGAAAGGCTGTGATTGAGGCTTGACTTGCATTTTGGAGTCGAGGTAAGTGTTTGGCCAAACCTTAGCTTGAGGGATTAGGTATAGAGTTTTATTTTCTATGTGTAATTCTTGTCCCACGTATAGGTGAGGTGACGAGTACCTATATGTTGTGGTCAAGAATGCCCGTGAGTCAAATGTGATGAATCATACCGTGTTCTTAATATTCTCTGTACTATAAGTAAGTGGTGATTTAGAAGCGATACATTGATGTCGTTTCACGACGTGGGGAGTTATTGAGTTATTTTTCTCAGTTGAGGTTTTACTGTTGAATTTATATCTCTGAGCAAGTTTGGTTATAGCTGAGTCCCTTGCTGGGACGATAGAATTTTTTTGAGTATTTTCTGTACACTTGAGATTTCTTATTGTTAGTTTGTACATCATATTTGCTGATTGTTTATTAGTTATCGCACGAGGGGATATGACGTGCTGATTGTTTATTATTTATCGCACGAGGGAACATGCCGTGTTGATTGTTTATTATTTATCACACGAGGGGACATGCCGTTATGATTGTTTATTATTTATCACACGAGGGGACATGACGTGATGATTGTTTATTATTTATCGCACGAGGGGACATGTCGTGTTGATTGTTTATTATTTATCACACAAGGGGACATGTCGTGATGATTGTTTATTGTTTATCGCACGAGGGCACATGCCGTGCCGATGTGTTATTGTTTGATGCATGAGGGGACAGTCCATGCCGAGTGATTTGTGAGGTGATGCACGAGGGGACATGTCGTGTCTTGTGTTGTTCATTATCTGTTCTGAGGCGTTAAATTCCTGCTTTTACTGTTACATTTCAGTTGTTACCCTGTTCAACTATGATAGTAATTGTTGCCCCTCTTATCCCCAGCATGACTCTCCCCGTATCTGTTTATACTTGTTTATTTTCGTCGATATTTTCCTCTTATTATATAGAATTGCCCATGTATGTATATTGTGGTCGGTCCTAGCCTCGTCACTACTTCGGTGAGGTTAGGCTCGACGCTTACTCATTACATGGGGTCGGTTGTACTGATGCTACACCTACACTTCTTTATGTTGTGCAAATTACGCAGCCGGACCCAGTGCACACTGACGGAGGGAGCATTCCACCAGTTATTCAGGAGACCTCGAGATAGACCCGCAGACGTTCGTGGGCCTTGGCGTCACCTTCCACCCTTCTCTTTCAGTTCTGTCTTATTTTATAGTTTCAAAGACATTCACATGTACTTATTTTCAGACCATTGTATTCAGTAATCTCATAGACAGTTCGTGAGTATGTGACACCAGTTCTGGTATATGTATATGGGTTTTATTCCGAAGTTGCTATACTATTTTGAATTTAGTTAACCTTCATATTGTTGACCATCGATGCCTTAGTTATCTTGTTTATTTTAGTTGTTAATGAGTTTACGTAGTTCAAACATTGGCTTGTCTAGCGGGTTCAACGTTAGGCGCCATCACGGCCTGAAGGTGGGATTTTGGGTCGTGACAACCCTCCAGCTCACTTCGCGAATGCAGTTGCACCCATGCGATCGCGGATAACCAATTCTTGATGCCCCTCCCAGCTTCCCTTAAACGCGATCGCATAACTTAGATCGCGAATGCGACATCATAAGTCCCTCAAGCTTCGCGAATGCGGTCGCCTCTTCGCGACCGGGAAGAAAAAAATACCTGAGCCCATCATAACACTACGCGAACACAAAAGAACATGCGAGAACGCGATGAAGAACAACATGTAACAGAAATCAGCAGTCAAAAAATAGAAAGAAATGGCTCGTAGCCCATCCGGAACACACCCGAGGCTCTCGGGACCCCTTCCATTCATACCAACCAGTTTCTAACATAAGGTGGAGCTGCTCGAGGCCTCAAATCACATCGAACAACATCAAAACTATGAATCGCACCTCAAACGAACTTAATGAACTTATGAACTTTCAACTTCTACAACTCGCGCTGAATCCTATAAAATCAGCCTGGAATGACGTCAAATTTTGCATGCAAGTCCTAAAATGACACAACGGAGCTATACCAACTCCCAAAAGCTAAATTCGAGCCCGATATCAGCAATGTCAACTCTCAGTCAAACCTCTCAACCTTCCAAACCTTCAACTTTCCAACTTTTGCCAAAATGCATTGAATCAACCTACAGACTTCCAAATCCAAATTCGTACATACGGCTAATTCCAAAATCACCATACGATCTGTTGGAATCACCAAAACACCATTCCGGAGTCGTCTTCACAAAAGTCAAACTTCGGTTAACACTTTTCACTTAAGCTTCTAAAACAAAAATTATTCTTCCAAATCAATCCCGAATCATCCGAAAACCGAACTCGACCACATACACAAGTCGTAATACACAATGCGAAGCTACTTGAGACCTTGAGCTAATGAAAGAGACGCTTATTCTCAAAACGACCCGCCGGATCGTTTCAGTACGAAGGTCAAATTGACTAATTTTGGATATGAGTTCGGACATAGACTTTTAATCTTTTTTGAAATAAAATTTACATATTTATTACATAAAAATACTATAAGTCATAATTATTAATAATTTAAAATATTTACAAAAACTATGGTCAACGAAAACCTTATTTGACTTCCCAAATAGTAAATTATTCTTTCTTTTTTAAGAAAAAAGGACAAAAAAGTCACATTAAAAAGAATTAATGATCAGACATGGCCCCTAATTATCTAATTACCTGGTTTTCCCCTAAAAATATTTTAAAAGAAGATCTGAAAAGGTAAAAAGAAGTTCACCCACATTTTTCGATGTTAGCCATGTCAGATGTCATATGAAAAGTGGGCCTTCCTACTAGCTTACCAAGAGTCCAGAACCAAAGTGTGGTTCTTTTGGACACAAGTGACCAAAATGAATGTAAAAAAATTAGCACCTTTCTATATATAACTCCCTTTTAAAAGGGCGCTATACTTTAACGTCCGTTTTGGACGTTAAGGTATATCACCCTTTAAAAGAGTGTTATACTATAAAGTGTTTTTCTTAAACGCGCTATACCTAACTTTGACAACACTGGCAGGTATAGGGCATTTATAAATGACGTTATACATATTTTATGGGCCCACCAATACCTCTTCTGCGCTTAACTGACATAACAATAATTCGAATTGGTATAGCGCCATCTAAAAGGGCGCTATACCTATAAAAAAAATTCAACCCCCTGAGTTGGGCATTACCTTATTTAAAGGCGTTAAGGATTTTTAACAAATCCATTCAAAAATATTCCTAACTACTGTTAAATTTTTTATTCTTGTTGAATTCTCAAGCATTTTATCATAATGTCTTAAGAGCGAAAAGTAAGGGTTTCATTATATTGGAGGAGGGGTGAGGTTGTGGTGGCGAATAACTCTGTGAGCTATATTTTATCTCCAGTGTCATGTTAAGTTGCCTCTTACAATAAAGTATGACACATTGGTATCGTTGTTATGTAAAAACTGAGTGTGAGGAAACGTTCGGTAAACCTTAAAGTAACCGGAAGATGTCTATATTCTGTCACTCCGCAAGGGTTGCTTGTTACGCTGAGTTTAACATCGAGGATGATGAAACTATGAGTGATTTTTTGAGGACTCTGGATGAATACCGGTAATTTCTTGTGATAAAATGTTGGAAATCTACGTCAAGGTTGAATACATTCGCAATAATGAGGTTGCGCATAGTAGGGATAACCCTCAGTCATCGGGTGGTTATTCTGGATCAGCTTTTGCCGGACATGTTTCGGGTGAAAGAGTTTGGCCTGATTTAAACTTATCACCACGGGCAAATGAGGAGAGAGGAAATAATTTCTCTCCTACTTTACATAATCCACGTGACGACTGGTAAACTTCAATTTTCCTTTTGTGTTATGATGTATATTTTTGTTGTATTGAATTTGTATTAACACTCATATATTCCACAGGGGGTACCATCCAGATATGAATTTTACAAGTTATGAACCCACGCCCAATTGGAATATGCGTAGTTCTGGTGTGTTGGATCATGATGGTCGATGTAGGAGTCATCACCAACAGGATAATGTCCATCATGGAATGTCAACACATTACGGCTTGTAAGTGAAGTGATATATCTATATGTAAAGTATTTATCAATTTGAGTAGCTTATTATATTGTTGTTTGTTATGTGAAAACGAGCAAGTTGAACCGCTTGTCTGACTCAATTGCCCGAAGACGCCATATTAAATCAGGATCTGGCAGATGCACAGAGTCAGGAAGAGAACAGTGATTATGAAAACAACGCCAATGAGTTCGGAGATGACACACCCTTCCCTGATGTGGGTGGTAATGAGGAAGAAGAGAATGATGGACCTGATTTGAAGAGGGAGTCTTCTCCACCCTACGTTAGACCAAGAGTGTACGAGTCCCAAGTGTCGTTTTATTCAAGGCAGATTCCCTACCTTGATCATTTTCCAAGTATTTCGGATGTGGATGCTCTCACAAGGGATTTTGACGAAATTTGGACAGCAATGAGGAATGAGTCTAGACAAACAGTGCTGGAAAAGGGCATGTTTTTTCATGATAAAGCGGGCCTAACCAGGGCAACAAAAATGTACAACATAAAAGAGTATCGTAATATGAAGGTATTGGAGTCAAGTTCGGTATACAAGGTTATTTTTCGTAGATGGTTTACGGGTTGTCATTGGATGCTGCATGCGAGCAAGAAGAAAACAAGTTTGTGGCAAGTGGGTAAATACATTGCCACCTTCACTTGTGAAATGGACACATTCAATGGGAATCACTAGACCTTGGATGTTGACTTGATTTCTCTTGTCCTGATTCCACACATTGAAGCGTCCATAAGGTACGACATCAAAGTGTGCATTACATCAATCCACCAGGAATATGGACGTATCATTACCAAAAGAAAGGCATTTCATGGGCGCAAACGTGTGTTTTGAATTTTTTATGGTAACTGGGATAAGTCATTTGCAGCTCTATCCATGTACATGGCCGCACTACAACACTTTAATCCCGGGACCGTTGTTGAATGGAAGCTTCAGTGGAGTCTTAGAATACCAGAATATATGTATTCAAATACATGTTCTTGTCATTTAAACCAGCAATTGATGGTTTTCTGCATTGGCGGCCGGTAATATCCATAAACGAAACTCATGTCAATGGAAAGTATGATATTAAGCTATTGACCGTCCTTATAGTAGATGCTAATGAACAAATATTTCCTCTAGCTTCTGCTATTTGTGCCAATGAAAGACAATAGACGTGGATGTTGTTTTTGAACCACTTGAAAGAGGACGTTGTCAAATAGCATTCAGGTATTTGTCTAATATCTGATCGGTATGCTGGTATTTTAAGTTCTGTAGAGAATTTTCCTGCATGGAAAGAACCGTATGCCTACCATCGTTACCGTGTTAGGCACCTGAAGGCCAATTTTCAGAAGGAACATCCCTACAAGGATATGCATGATTTAATGTGGATGGCTGCAACAAACCACCAAGAGCATAAATTCTGGAGGCACATGGAATCTATCAAGCAGGAAGACGAGGCAGCCTATCATTGGTTACTACGACATAAGCCTGAAAAGGTGACTTTGCATGCGGATGGTGGCAGAAGACGGGGAATTCTGACTACAAATGTATCAGAGTCTTTCAACGGGTTATTGAAGTTGGCACGAGGATTGCTTTTCACTGCCATGATGCGGATGTCATTCAAGCAGATGGCGGAGAGGTTTGTTGAACGGGCTGCAGCTGCAACGTCATTGATGGAAAGGGGTGTTGAATTTATGCCAATGCTAATAAAAAGATTTGAGAAATACAGGCGGCGAGAACATTGGCATTCATTTTTACAGTATGATCACGACAACAATGTTTTTGAAGTTCGCACCGCTATCCATTAAAATCGGGAGAATAATGTACACACCATAAATGAATCTAGAAGGTTATGTTCTTGTGGGAAATAGTCCATCTACCACATACCGTGCTCGCATGCCATCGGGTGCTTTCAACATGGTTGTTTAGGACCAACCAACTATGTTGATAAATAATATAGTGTTGCTGCATACTTAAACACCTAAAGTGGGCAGTTGCAGATATTGGCCGCCAGAACCATTTAAAATGGTGCGTAACAAGGAGTTTTTGCGTCAGAGACATGTGGAAAAACAAACGCGTATACGGAACCAAATGGATGTTCGTGATACTGTTTATGCACGAAAATATGGTATATGCTCGCAAACAGGACATGACTGTCGAAAATGTCTTTCAGCTAGTTTGGGTGGCGGTGGTAATGCAGCTTCTGGTGGAAGTTCATCTAATGTGCCCAACTATCAAAGATACACATAGTGTTTTGTTTCCGTAATGTGGTTGTAATAAGTGTATGTACTTGTTTATTTTTGCAAAATGTATCAAATAAAATTATATTTCCATTGCTGTTAAATCTTATTGATATTTATTTAACATCTAATGAATTTCTCCCTCCCATTCATGTAATCAAAAATAGTATTGGATTAAATAAATTAAAATAATATTACGTTGACTTTTGAATTTAAATCTAAAATTATTAGAAAACTACATTGTCAGAGGAGGAAGATGTTTGATAAAAATGTGAATATATATAGCGCGGTTAAATACTACGTTATGTGTGTTGTCTTTTCGACCTGAAAAGTTGCTTGCCTGCAAAAAAAGTTGTATCGTATCCGAAAGAATCTTGAACACGCGAAGCATAGCGAGATTAAATATCTCCAAATGTTATCGAATAGTCGTCAACTGCAGACGAATGGCCCTAGTATGTGTTGTCTCATCCTGTGGCCCAAAACTAGTGAGCTGTTGCAGCATGTCCAAATACTGCCCACATGTCATCTCTCTCATGACCTGCGGCAGAGCGACGGGGTGTCCATCCACTTACAGCCCGTATAAAATCTCCACGTCCTGTAGTGTGATGGTGGCCTCGCCAATGGGCAGGTGGAATATGTGCGTCTCCGGTCTCCACCGCTCTATCAGGGCCGTGACCAAAGACCAATAGAGCTACAACTGGCCGATCTCCAAAATCCTGTAGAACCGTAATAAATTGACCTCTCACAATAGGTGGATAGGGTGAACTACTACGGACACAATAAAATCAAACCTTATTCTGAACTCTTTTTCACCGGCCTAAAAATAATTGGATTTAATGTACTCATACAAACAAGAGTGTTGTTTCAAATTTAAAATATTTTTATCACTTTATTAACTCTAACCATGTGATGTTGTTTCAATCAAATTCTTAGTTGGGCCTTTTATCTAGGTGACAAACAAGCAGATTCTCAGATTGAAGAAACAGTAATCACCATTGTATTCTGCAAGCGTCTGACTACACCGGGATGGAGAACTTTACCCTTCAGAAAATCCCACAAGTCGTCCACTTTCCTGGCGCAGAGAGACTGGGCCAGTAACTCCCTCCCAAATGTGGGCGGTATGATCGCCTTGTAACGACAGTAGCTCATCGTAGAAAGGTCCGGGATGCATAGGCAGCACGTCCATGTCATCTACTGTAAATTAAACAACATTATTTACATGTTTAATTGTAAATTAAATAATTAATTTTTATGATTATACAATATTTAATTATTAAATATTCACATATGGGTTCCAGGCTCGATATTTGAGGCCTAGTAGCACCAAGCTTTCCTGAATTCATGTATGTGTTAGTTTTATCATTTTACATGTTAGTTTTATAATTTTATGTGTTTATTCGTAAATTAAATAAATAATTTTCATAATATACAATATTTAATTAGACAGAATATTCACATATAGGTTCTACCACGAACCAAATTCTAATCTAGGTCGTGATGGTGCCCAACACCGATGTTAGGCAAGCCAACACAATTCATCTAGTGAGTCCCGTTTGATTTGTAAACCCCATTTCTAACCATACCTAAATTTTCATGATCCAAACCGATAGGCCGCGATAGGCACACGGTACCTTACTCAACCGAGTGCCAATGTAACGTATCTTTCTTATTACATCGTCATATACATGTGACATACGTGCCTAATAGGACAACATGATCATTTATAAACTCAAAACATAGGCCGTCAAGGTCGTACAATCTTTCACCTACACAACATATGTCTACAAGCCTCTAAGAGTACATAAATGTCATAAAGGTCGGGACACGGGCCCGCCGTACTAATCAGTACATGTCCTAATCATATAGACCACATAAGCAACTCTGAAGCAAATGGAGCACACCAACACCTTCCGCTGAGCTGATAGCCTACTTGGAGGACTCTCGACCTGCCTATCAGGAACTGGGGGCATGAAACGCAGAGTCCCCAAGCAAAAGGGACATGAATACGAATAATGTACCGAGTATGTAAGGCACATATATAAGTACATAACAGACATGGAAGAAATATAGAGTAGCTGACTCAGCCTGCAAGTCTGGATAGCTCTGTAAATCATGAAATAATTATAGTGTCATGCATATGCGTATGAATGTCATGTCGTAAATAGGTACATGTTTCATAACATCATCGGGCCTCTGAGGGCATCCCATCATATCATATCGGCCACTGTGGGCAATATCATCAACGTATACCAGCTGATCAGATGATGGTGCGTATATAACGCCATATCCTTTCCCATATCCTATATACATATATATACATACATATATACGTGTATATAACGTCGTCTGTGTCATGGGTCAATGTACATGTATAAATGCATGAAATGCATAAGAAATATGTTAATAAGATTTTCTCAGAATGCCATAAAAATCAATATGCCTTTCGGATAAACATTATCAAATACATATTTTTCTAGGACCCATGAACAGAAGATAATATAGTTCACATGGGGAATCAAGAATATAGACACCCCTAATATTTTTATGAATAGAGTAATTTATGAAAACTGTGCGTTTACTCGTTTCTTCTGTATCGTACGGATCATGCCAAAAGAAAGAAGGGATAGCCTTAACATACCTGGACCGATTCTCTTGAAAATTCCTCTAACACACGTCTTTGTAACGAACACATAATGGCGGGTCGAAGTAGGGGAAAATCCATATGATATTCTTGAGAATGATTGCAACGTACTCCCTTAGAATCGCAAAATTCCGTTACCTGAAATTGACGTAGTTGGTTTACGCTGACGCTTGTTCCTTGTTGAAGTCTGTGAGGCTGGTTATGTTGACCGTTCTCAAGCTTCATTGTTGTGAGGGCATAACATCAGCTTCCATGGCTACCATAGCCCATATCTATATGTTAGAGGTTTGAGTCTTTCCTCACACTTTACATATTGGTAACCATGTTGTGTTCAGGAGTCCTTAAACCTCCTATTTGCAAATGAATTTCACTACTTTTCAAGTTCTAGAGCTTGATAATTGCAGTCTATTTACCTCAACTTGCATAGTGGCATATTATCATAAGTTACCGTTTCTAATTTCCCACTGCTCCAATTAATTAATACAACTTCAAGTGTACTCAAAGTAAGTCCATTCCTAGATATTTTGTCTTATTACTTTAATTAAAAAGATCATACCACCTTCACGTGTAACCAAATTATCATTTGGTCTAATGACTCATTGTATACTTTTCCACCTTGGCTAAACTTATGCCATGTGGCAATCCCAAAAAAGAATCTCTTATCCACCTAATACCATAATTATCTTCACAATTATTCAATTATTCACATAATTAAAAATTATCTCAAATGACTTAAAATACTACTCATTTTAACACACCTTATAAACCTTACTATAATGGCCATGGGACACCTTGTATGGTACTAGTCCATAAATACCAGGTATTTTAGCTTGGGCTGTATTTTATCCCAAAATGCTATACTTTGACGAAATTCATTTTCTTCGATTTGCTTAGCTTCTGACTTTCACGAATTTACTCGTTACTTGTTTGAAATAGAATAAAATGCTTATTATCTTAAAATAATGTCATTCCCAAACTTACGTCGATTAACTTACGATGAAACTTTAACGTATGAAAAATGCGGGATGTAATATCTCATTTCCGATCTTTCACAGATTTTCTTATGGCATACTTTTACGTACGGAGACATGGGGAGTAACATCATTCCCCCCTTTGGAACATTCGTCCTCGAATATTGACTTATGCACTTATCGTTCTCATAACACATAGCTCTTATGAATACTTTAATACTCATTTAGGCAATTGTTCAATGAACGAATCCCAGATGCCAGGGCATTCCCCGTTTTAAGACTCTTTCTCACACCACGACTTGTATTCGGAACCCTTCTAATCTTGTAATTGTTGCTTCCTTCTATCATGCAGCCTTTACGACTCTAACTTTGTATGTGCGCCTATGCGACTCTTTTCTCCTCTTTCCTCCAGCGTTTAGCCAATATCTAGGCTTCACTTTGTGAACATATACAAAATTATGTCAAGTTGTGCCTTTGGGCGTCATTAGCTTTATTACAACTAAGTAGGACATACTGTACCATAATTCTTCCTTCGATTTATCGTTGCGGAGGTCTGCTACCAAATTTCAGCTTACTCTTGTTGCTTATCCCATATTTATAAATTAAAGTCCTTTAATGCTTCCTCATTATTATTCATCTTAAGAATGCCGACCTAATCTCAGCTCATACTTTGTGACTTTTGTCCATCGATTATGATTTTCCGCAATATTGACCAACAATATACTACTGATACCTTGAAACTTCTTACGTAAAACCTTTCCACTAGGGCTTACATTGCATCAAGGAATATTTGAAGTGATTTCCATAATCGTATTTCATAGTATCTCAATGTAATTCACCTTATGGGGCCATTCCGATTTTGTACCGTCCGCGAAATCGTTTCTCCTTCTCCTTTTTTTTTTAATCAAATCATTATTCAATCGAAGGCCGAAAAGTTATCTTTTATTTGTCACCATTACACCTTCATTTCACTACCAGGGCAGCATCCCATCTCTTCTAAATGCTTCCAGTCTTAGACTCTTTTGACTTCATTCGGCTATACTGAGCCTTCTATAACTTAGAGAACCCATCAACTCTCTTGTTTTCATTGGCTTAACCCCAAGAACTTATTCATTTTTGTCACCTTCTCACTCACCCTTTCTTGTTCTTACTCTTTGTTACAACCCATATTCACGTATGTTGGCTCATGCCATAAGTTAATCGACATAAATATGAGAATATATTATCTTTGAGATGATAAGAAGTTAATCCTATTGATCTTAAATGATACAAGAGTGTATAAGAGTGATTAACACGTATTAGAAGTTAAACGAATCCAGGATGTTGTAAATCGTATTTTTGGGTAAACCTAGGGGTGCTTGATACTCTCAAGAGGTCGTGTTTTAAGGTATTTGAATCATATAATATCTGTATCATAGTCTTGAAGTCAAACGAGGTTATGAAACAAAATTCGACAAGAGTTGTCGCAACTTAGGTTCATAGTTTTACATAAACTTTAGGTCAAATTTAATTAAGCTTTTCTCCCAATATACTACTAACTACAAGGTGATCTACCCACCAAATTAAATATCTATGAGACTAGTTTCCAATGCATTAAAGCTTTTATCAATACGACATCGGGGTAGAGAAATATAGACTTTTTCGCGAGACTGCACAAGATGCTAGGTGACAAGTAGGTGGGTCACCTACTTGGTTAAATGATAGCCCAAAAAGAGGCAATTTCGGGTCAGCGAAAGATCCAAATAAAAGGCTTATCTACTTCTATATATCACTCATTATATTTTACAAATAACCAGACCTAAAACCCTGCAAACTTCCTCCCAAAAATTATCCACAAACCCTAATTGATTTTTCCTCTCTTTCAAGTTCAAATTGGGGGTAACCCTAGAGTTTGAAGAACCAAGATAAGGGCTGAGTTATACAACAAGTAAGGTGAGTTTACTTCTCTCTTTCATCCATTTTTTGTGCTGTAAATTCATGGTAATTCGTTTTATACTTGTAAGAACTCACGGGACGGTGATCGAAAGCCGCGAGTTCGAGTTTTTCACTTGTAGCGGACTGTTTTGCGGACTGTTTTGTGTTGATGTTGGGCTGCGTGTTTTAATACTGTATTATAGAGTTTTGGAGGAGGAAGGGTGTGGAGAAACACCATATAGGGTTTTGGGCTGGTCATTCGTCGTAACATTTCCGGGTCGTTTGACACGACTACGGTGGTCGTCTTATGTATGAAGTTATTAGGTTGTGTGTGGACTGTTTTGGGAGACTCAATTTGATTATTATTGGTGTTGTTTGGGCTGTTTGGTGATAGTTTTTACTTTTGTGAAGTCATATATATAGGGGAGGTTCTGTCCGTTTCATCGTAAAATAGGTTGTGGTCGATACACAATAATTATGACGCTTAAATGATAACGATAGTGTCGTTTCTCTTATTGTAGACTAAGGAGTCGTGACAATTGCATAGCTTAGATTGGGGCAGTATATACAAGGTATGTGAGGCTATCCCTTTCCTTATTTTTCACGACTCCGATTGTACATAATGCAATGAACGAGCTTCCAAAGATACTCTACTCTTAGAAGCTAGCAGTACTTACATTGTTTCCCTTCTTATGGAACAATTGATGTTGAGGTTGCTTCTTTTATTCTTATGTTATCAATGTTGTTGGTACTCCGGATTCTTTATAAGATTCTCGATGAAGAGTTAGCCCTAATGATGTGTATGGAGAATATGGACCTTACGTCACTCCGTAATGTTCAGAACATGATTCCGATGTGTCCTGCATGCATTATATAAATATGTATCTATTTTACTCTACCGAGCCGCGCTATAGTTGGCCGGGTATGGAACTTATTGGGAAACCATTGATTAGTTGTGTTTACCGAGTCCTCTTTGAGGCCGGGTATGATATGATAATGATGACGCCCACAGAGGCGAATGTTCTATGATGATGATGATACCTACAGAGGCGGATATTTTAAAGATTATATATATATATGTATCATGCATTTCATGCTACTGTCTCTTAGAAGCACTCAGATGTTACAGGTTGTATCTTCTCTACCTCTCTTTACATGTTCATATTTTTATTGACCAGCCTTACATACTCAGTACATTATTCGTACTGACGTCTTTTTTTATTTGTGGAAGCTGCATGTCGTGCCGCAGGTCCTGATAGACAAGTAGACGCAATTCCCCCACCACAGTAGGCTTTCCAGTTCAGCGGTTATAGGCGAGATCCATTCTCCGGACTTGCTGTGGTCTTGGTATGCATTTTTTGTTATAGATATTATGGGTATGTTGGGGCCCTGTTCCGACTATGTTGCATTACTTATGCTCCTTTAGAGGCTCATAGATAGGTGTCGGCTTATGTATAGTTTGGTATGCCTTGTCAGATGATTTTTGTTGTATAGTCTTTCATGGAAGCGTGGTAGCTCCTAACTTATATGTAGTTTCTTGGAAGTCTTGTTATCCCATGTTATGCATGTTCATTCCATTATCTTTCATTGTTTGGCGTTCATAATCCATATCTACCACTTATATTGATCTCGTCGGCCCTTAAAAATAATAAGAGGATTAGATAGAATGTACGTTGGTGCTCGACAGGTATGGCCCGGGTACCAGTCATAATCATCCAATTTGGGTCGTGGCAAAACTTGGTATCAGAGCAGGTCGTCCCTAGGGGTTGTCTATGAGCCGTGTCTAGTAGAGTCTTGATTATGGATGTGTAGGGCGCCACATTTATAATCAGGAAACTACGTGACATCTAGGGTTGTTACTTTTTTCCTAAATCTAGATCGTACGTAGAGTTGAGTCTTTAGTGTTGTATCCAATATTAACCTTGTTTTCTTTCAGCGATGCCTTCAACTAGGAAGCAAGCGATTAGTAGACGACTTGATATAGCTGCAGGAGAGGGTACTAGTCAGGTGCCTCAAGCTACAGCAGGCCAAAGTGAGGCTCAGAGTGAGATGTCGTCTCATACCTCATCTAGTCTGTCCCATCCAGAGGATATTAGGAGGAACCCAGCACCACCAGTTCCTCTATCTGGCCTTACAGAGCAGGATATGCGGAGTACGATGCAGTTGTTGACTAGCTTGGTTGCTTCTCAGGCTTAGAGGCAGAATACCAGTGTTGTTGATAAACCGGATAGTATGAGAGTTCGTGATTTTATTAATCTAGACCCTCCAGTGTTTACCTGATCAGACCCCAAGGAGGACCCACAGACTTTTATTGACCAGGTTCATCGTACACTACGGGTTATGCATGCTACAGATATAGAGGCAGTAGAGTTGGCTTCTTATCGGTTACGGGATTTAGCAATTTTTCTAGTCTGATAGTTGGGAGAGATCCAGGGGTTTGAATGCCCCTCCAGCTGCGTGGAAGGAATTTTCGGAGATCTTTCACATACTTTTGTTGATGGATCATTGTTCCATTTGGGTTTTGCTTGATTTGCAAGCCTAAGAAGAAGTTCAGCTCACCCATCATGCTCATCTCAAACTCGCTTCCCATAAGTGTAGCAAATTCCTTACACAGTTTTTCAGTAGTTGCTCCAAATATAATATCATCCATATATATTTGCACAACCAGGAGTTCTTTACCCTTTTCCTTTAAGAACAAGGTGTTGTCAATCTGCCTCGTTTGTACCCATGTTCTAACAGGAATTTTGATAGCCGCTCATACCATACTGTAGGTGCTTGTTTGACACCATAGAAATCCTTGTCAAGTTTGTATATGTGGTCAGGTGACTCCTTCCTTTCAAAACTTGGAGGTTGTTTGACAAATACATCTTCCTTCAAATAGCCATTAAGAAAGGCACTCTTAACATCCATCTGATGGAGAGTGAATTCCATATGTGCAGAAAATCTTATAAGAAGTCTGATTGCCTCCAGTCTTGCCACAGGGGAAAAGGTATCATCATAGTCAATTCCCTCTTCTTGACTGCGCCCTTGAACAACTAGTTTGGCCTTGTTTCTTGTAACAGTTCCATCCTCATCGAGCTTGTTCCTGAAGACCCACTTTGTGCCAATCACTGATCTGTCTAGTGGCCTGGGTACCAAGTGCCATACTTGACTTCTTTCAAACTGATTCAGCTCCTCTTGCATGGCATTTACCCAATCAGCATCTTTTTGGGCTTCACTAATGTTTTTTGGTTCGATTAAGGATAGGAATGCATCTAACGCACACAGATTTTTCAAGGAGGCTCTTGTTTTGATTATGGATGACAAATCTGTTATTATGTTCTCAAGATGGTGAGAACTTTGATATTTGTGTGGTTTGAGCACCAATTGTTCACTTCTCAATGATTCTATGGTGTCTTGGTGTTATGGAACAGGATCAGGGTCAAGATTTACATGTTGAGTTCCCCCTGTCATGTTGCTTGGGTTAGTTGGACCTGGTCCATCACTTGTTCCATCTTCCATGGCTGCTTCAATGTGTTCACTGCTTCTCACCAGTCCAAGCTCCTCATCTTCTAGTTTCTGTCTCTCAGAAAGAGTGTTAGTTTCATCAAAGACAACATGCACACACTCTTCCACACACATAGTTCTTTTATTGTACACTTTATAGGCTTTTATATGTGATGAATATCCCAAGAATACTCCCTCATCACTTCTGGGATCAAATTTACCTAGCGAATCTGTGCCATTATTGTGCACAAAGCATTTGCATCTGAAAGCCCTAAGATGGGATATGCTGGGCTTTCTCCCTTTAAGTAATTCATAAGGAGTCTTCTCTACCAGTGTCCTGGTCATACATCTATTGATTATATAGCAAGCAGTGTTTATTGATTCTGCCCAGAAGCTTTGTGGTAGTCTGCTAGAAAGAAGCATGATTCTTGCCATGTCTTCAAGAGTTCTATTTTTTCTTTCCACAACCCCATTTTGCTGTGGGGTTCTAGAGGCAGAAAAGTTGTGATTGATACCATGTTCATCATAGAACTCAACAAACTTTGCATTCTCAAATTCAGAACTTATTGATGCTAGTTGATGTCCTAACTGATTTTGAGTTTTCTTAACAAATGAGGTAAACATATCAAACGCTTCATCCTTAGATGTCAGAAATAAGGTCCAAGTGAAACTTGAATAATCATCAACTAGCACCATCACATATTTCCTACCACCTCTGCTCAGAGTTCTCATTAGACCACACAGATCCAGATGAACCAGTTCCAACGTCCTTGTGGTACTAATCATTTTCTTACTTTTGAATGAGGATCTTACCTACTTCCCCCTTGCACATTTCTCACAAACTTTGTCTTCCTTGAACTTAATGTTAGGGAGTCCCACCACTAAGTCCTTAGAGACTAATTTGTTAAGCTGATTTAGACTTGCGTGGCCAAGTCGCTTGTGCCAAAAGAGGGGATCACTGTCCAAAATACTCAAGCAAGTGAGTTCATTTTTAGACAGTGTAGACAAGTCTATGACATAGATATTATTCATTCTCTTTCCTTGCAAAACAATCTTGTCAGTAAGCAAGTTAATCACAAAACATTTTGTGGAAGTGAAAGCAACCAGGTTAGCTCTGTCACACAATTGTGACACACTGATTAGGATGTATTTCAAGCCATCTATCAAGTACACATGTTTGATGGAACGTGTGGCATCCTTACCTACTTTGCCAACCCCTATAATTTCACCTTTCTTTCCATTTCGAAAGGAAACATTTCCTCCTTTGAGGTTTTCAAGTGAAAGGAAATGTTCCTTGTTCCACGTCATATGCTTTGAGCAGCCACTATCCAAAAACCAAATTTGGCTGCTTACTCTCACTTGTACCTACAAAAAGGAAATCAGGGGTTAGTTTTAAGAACCCAAACTAGTTTGGGTCCTTTTCTATGAGAGAATGGATGAATTAAATTTTTTCTGGCCCAATTTGGTAGCCAATTTTTCTTTTTAACAAACCTCTCATTTTTTCGACTGGCCTGCTCTCTTGCAGTGCACTCAATTTTGAAGTGACCAATCATACCACAGTGGGTGCAGATTTTATTTTCAGGAAGAGTGAGATACTTGCTTTTGGGATCCCACTTGGGCAATTGACTCCCAAATCCACGCCCTCTCCGATTGCTACTATGATTCTCTTGAAGCCATGTCAAGGCATCAGAGGATTTATTCCATTTACAAGTTCTATCTAATTCATGTTTGACTTTGCCAAGCTCTTCTTTAAGTGATCTTATCTGTTCATCCTTGGCATACATTTTATCATTTAGTTTTCCCAAATTTTCTTCTAACATGACATGAGAGTGATCAACAACCTTTTTACTGGATCCTAATCTCAGTTTTTAGTTCTCAGATTTTAGTTCTAGAATCTCAGTCTCAAGTGGATGAACCTAGTTCAACAAGACAGTGTTTTTCTTTTCAGATTCACTGACTCTGATTTCTAGGTTCATGCACTTTGCTTTTAGCATTGCACATTCTTTAGAGAGTTGATCCTTCTCTTTTGTTGTTTCCTCATAATCATCTATGAAATCAAGTAGCAACTCAGAGAGGTTTTCCTTAGATAGGAACTTTATTTTGTTTTTAAGATGGGAGATACTTACCTCTGGTTCTTCATGTGATTCCTCATCAGATTCTCCAATTTCCATGAGCTCCTGATCTTCAGTCTCCCCATATTCTGATTCCTTATCTGAACTTTCCCCCCAAGCAGCAACCATAGCCTTTGTTGTGGTTTTCTTGGGTTGGACCAGTTCCTTCTTCCTGTTTCTTCTTTCATATCTCTCCTTTTTCCATTCTACTTCCCACTGAGGACAGTTTTTGATGAGATGGTCAGTCTTACCACATTTGTAGCATCCCTCGTTGGTTGGCCTTTCTGGAGCTTTTGCTTTGTTGTAGTTTCCTCCTCTAGAGATGCCCTTCTTCCTCATGAGAAAGTTTCTGAATTCTTTGGTAATCATGGCCATCTCATCTTCCTCCAGATCTGCTCCCTCAGTGATTCTCAGTGCTAGACTCCTCTCCTTCTTTGGACCATCCATCTTCATTGTCTTCCTTCTTATTTCATAAGCAGTAAGGTTTCCAATTAGCTCGTCTAATTTGAAGTTTGCCATATTTTTGGATTCCTGGATGGTAGTGATCTTGCTTTCCCAGGAAATTGGCAAAACCCTTGTCAGGATTTTTTCTACCCTATCTTCTTCAAGAATTACTCTACCAAGAGACTTAAGTTCATTTGTCAAGGTTGTGAACCTTGTGTACATCTCTTGGATTGTCTCACCTTCTTTCATAGTAAAGTTTTCATACTGAGAGTATAGTAGAGTACCTCTTGATCTTTTTACCTGAGGTGTTCCTTCATGGGCTACTTGCAAGGTATCCCAAATTTCTTTGGCAGTGGTGCAACTTTGGATTCTGCTATACTCGTCTCGACCTAGTCCACACACTAACAACTTTTTGGTCTTTTCATTCTTCTCCCATTTCTTTAGATTTTCAGCAGTGAAGTCAGCTCTAGTCTTTGGTACATCTACACCTTCGGCAGTTTTCTTCATGGTATCTAGAGGACCATCAGTGACTATGTCCCAGATTTCATAGTCTTCTCCAATCAGGGGGTCCTTCATCCTGTTCTTCCACCAGGAGTAATACTGGTCGTTGAAGAGTGGTGGCCTTGCAGTTGATTGACCCTCGCAGTTTCTAGGTGGTGCACTCATTGTGATCTTTTTCAAGGTGTTAACCTTTTCAAGGATAACCTTCTCTGATACCAATTGATGTTTTATACTTTAATACAACACAAGAGGGGGGGAGGGGGTGATTTGTGTGGTGTCCAATTTTTTGAGTGTTGTCTTACTAGAAGAACCTGGTTCTTCTTGGTGTTCCAACTTCTACTGTTGCGGAATAATAAATGCAGTAAAGTAAAAACACAGAGATTTTTACGTGGAAAACACCTGGCTCAAAAGGTGAAAAAACCACGACCTACTCTTCAGTAGGATTTGCTCAAACTCTTCACTAAAACTCTAAGCCAAACAGGACTTACAAAATAAACTCTTTTGTAATCCTAGGACTAACTCTAATCCCTTCGTAGTAACTAGCCTCTACCTAATTTCTTCCAAGCTTCAAGTTAACTCTAACTTGAACAATGTGTACCTATTACAATTGCTTCTATGAAAGCTGTAAAGATACAATATTAAAACACCTACTACAACAAATTAGACTTAATGACAAACAAATGGAACTGGTTCTTCTAGCTGGTCTGTAGCTTTTGTATCACACAGTAATTCTGCTTGCAAAATCTCTGGGAATTTTGCTTTCAGATCTTGATTCACTTCTGTACTTGTGCGTTCTTGAAATTCAAGCAGGAATACTTCAATTATTTATAGAGTCAATTTTTGAGTTTGTCGTTCAGTTATGGTACAACTCTTCCTGGGTGAAAGAGTTCGTATTAAACTCAACTTCCTTCCTTTGTTACTTTCCTTGTTGATTTCAACTTCATCTTTCTATCAATTTGCAACCTTTTCGCATTAGGAGACAATCTCTTTGTTCATTGGTATTTCACAAACACATTTATCTCCTATGAATATACGGTTCATGTGCCAACGCGTCAGGTCAAGTATGTGTGCTCTGATGGGCCTGGTTCAACTGGTCAAACATTTGCCAATCTTCAAAACTATGCAGTGACTTGGGTCAACAGATATGCTTTAAAAGCGGTTTCGCAACTCAATAGTTGCCTAAAAAGATACATTTTTTCCAATTTTCCAATTCGTGCATGCCCCACACTCATCATCCAGTGTGTGCGTCACTCCAAATCCGTGAAAGGATGTAAAGTCCGGGGTTTCATACCCTCGGGACAGGATTTAAAGACATTACTTACCTCAAACTAGCCCGAAAAGCTACTCTGCAACATGCTTGCCTCTCGTATCAACTTCCGAATGCTCCAAATCTACCAAGATCAGATTTTTATCATCAAATTATGCTAAAGGAATGAATTCCAATTGAAAAGTACCAATTTTAGCTCAAAAGCCGAAATTAGCCAAAACCCGATCCCCGGGACCGTGTCTCGAAACTCAAATTTTTGTTTACCAAAGTGTTATCCATCATCTCACGAGTCCGTACATATAAAGAACGCTAAAATCGGAGTTCGTTTGACACCTCAACTCATCCCTAGAAGGTCTGATAATCTCAAGCCCTAACTCCATCTTTTTCTACTGATTTTCATGAATTAAACATTGATATTATGTTCCTTAATCACCTATAATCGAGTTTTTGGGTCCAAAATACTTACCTCAATGAATAACAATGATTTACTCTCTTCAAAATCGCCTCAAAAGCTCTTTTCCGTACAAAAATGGTGAAAAATGGTTAATGGTCGCAGAAGGGTTTAATTATATACTGCCCAGATTTTTAATAAAATACCATGTGCATTCGCACGCACCCAGTCGCTTCGCACAGTGCCTTCCCCACTCCATCAAGCGATCGCAGCACAGTGCACGCGATCGCACAGTGAACCAACCAAACCTTTCCCCCACGCGCCAAGACCCCTGTGTGATCGCACACACTTTCTCGCGATCGCACTTCCTCCTCTCTCTCTCTACTCTGCGATCACACTACTTCACCTGTGATCGCACAGAACAAATTCCGGGGCCTCACCAACAGACCTATGCGATCGCATTAGACACCCCGCGATCGCATAGAGAAAATTACACTTTGCAACACACCACCAAAACATCAGTTCTTCTAAGGCTAAAAATGCCCGTTAGCCACCCGAAATAAATCCCGAGCCCCTCGGGACCCCAACCAAATTTACCAACACATCATAAATGATCATTCAAACTTAGTTGCACTCTCAAAACACTAAAAATAACCTCAAAACACCAAAAATCACATCGGATTCAAGCCTAAGAACTTTGAAATTTCTAAAATCTACCAACGATGCCGAAACTATCCAAAACAACTCTTATTGACCTGAAATTTTTGCAGAAATATCCAAAATGACATTACAAACCTGTTCCACCTTTCGGAATTTTATTCCGACCCCGATAGCCTATTTTCCGCTGCCAACCGAAAATCGCCAAAAACTAATTTTTGCCAATTCAAGCCTAATTCTACACCGGACATCACAAAAATATTCTGAACACACTCCTAAGTCCCAAATCACCTAACAAAACTATCCGGGCCATAAAATCCGCATTCCGAGATCGTTTACCAATAAGTCAACTCTCAGTTGACTTTTCCAACTATAAGGCTATTTTTAGAGACTAAATATCTCAATTCTCACTACACTCATTCTGAACCCAAGCCAACCGACTCTAACACATCATAAACAGCATAACCAACCTATGACAAGACAATAACAGCAATAATAATGCAAATTCTACGGAACGACCGACCGGGTCGTTACACTCTATTATCATTATTGTTTCTTTTTTACTTCATTCAATTTTATTTTTATCACTTTTTTGGTTTTTTTCCTCTTTTTTTAATTGAATAAATATAGAATATTACTTTTTTTATTTTTTATTTAAGCATAAACATAATATTATTATTTGCTAAACTCTAGGAGTTGAAGATTAATTTTTTCCCTATTGATTATTATTCGAATATTAGTTGTTGATTTTTCGATCTTAATTATCTTTTTATAATATTTTATATGGTAGTTATTTATTTGTACACAAAAATAATTAATAAATATCACATAAAATAGCACAAAATATTATTTAAGAATATTTATACCAGCAGTAGATTATGTGTAACGACTCGACCGATCGTATTGAGATCCAGCGCGTCGTTAAGCAGTTGGGAGTCATGAACAGCTTCATTTCGGGTATTATGACTTGTGTGTATGGTCATAATTGAAATTCAGGAGGTTCGGAGTTAAATTGAAAGGAAAATTCTCATTTCAGAAGCCTTAAGTTGAAGAAATTGAGTAAGACGGGAATTTTGAGTGAACGACCTCGAAATGTGGATATGAAGGTTCCAACAGGTTCGTATGATGATTTCGGACTTGGGCGTATGTCCGCAACGGGTTTTGGATAACCTGTGAGCGTTTCGGCGTGTATTGTGGAAGTTAGTATTTTAGAAGAATTCCATATATTTGGGTTGCAAAGCATTTCAGTGTTATAGATGTCCGTCTGGGATTCCGAGTCTGGGAATAGCTTCGTATGGTGATTATGGAGTTGGGAGCGCGATCGGAAGTGAATTCGAAGGTCCGTAGGTCATTTTGAAGTCATTTGGCGAAAGATAGAAATTTGAAGGTTTTTGAGAAAATCCGAACGGAAGTGAAAATTTTGATATCGGGGTTGGAATGCGATTCTGAAAGTTGGAGCAGGTCCATAATGTCGAATGTGACTTGTGTGCAAAATTTAAGGTCAATCGGACGTGATTTGATAGCTTTCGGCATCGGATGTGAAAGTTAGAAATTTCAAAGTTCATAAAGTTAAATTCTTGCGCGATTCGTGTTTTCGGCGTTGTTTGATGTGATTTGAGGCCTCGACTATGTCCGTAATATGTTTCCAGACTTGTTGGTATGTTCGGACGGGGTCCTGAGGGGCTCGGGTGAGTTTCGGGGTGGGTTCCGACCATTTCTAGGCCATTTATAACTGCTGGTTTTTGGCTTAAGCAGTGTTCTACGCGATCGCGGGGAATCGGTCGCGATCACGGTGAGTAAAATGTGAGAAGCGGGCCAGTGAATCGCGATCGCGTAGAGTAAATGTTCTGCTGCACTGACTCGACTTCGGAGGCTCATATCTTACAATCTATAAGGAATTGTGAGATGGTATAAAAATGAAAGTTGTATCCCTTTGTGTCTAGTCTCTAGGAAAGTAAACCATTCATGATTTGGATTTGTGTACAAAGATATATGGCTGTTACACTACAGGGTGTCCGGGAAGATGAAGAGGAAGGTTGTGTTGCACATGGGCTGACTTTGCCAGATTATATCTAGAAATCTATAAGAAATTGGAAGATGACCAACACATGAAAGTTGTATATCTTTGAGTCTAGTTTTCAGAACATTTAACCATTTGTCATTTGGAGTTGTGTGCAAAACGTCATGACTATTATACTGGAGACTGTCCGGGCAGGCTGGGCAATTGTTCTCCGCGGTCGCGAAGAGCAAATTTTGGGCTGGAAAAATGTTCTCCGCGATCGCGAAGTATTTTCCGCGATCGCGATGAGTAAATATCTGGGCAGAATGATATTTTAGCGGGTTTAACTCATTTTTCTTCATTTCTTCACTTGGTTGGGGCGATTTTGGAGGATTTCAAAGGGTGATTTTCATCAAGCATCAAGAGGTAAGTGGTTGCTTCTCATTTCCAAGTTAATTCAAGGTTTTATAAACATGAAAAATTGTGGGAAAATTGGAATTTTACAAGAAAACCTAGAATTGACAAAATTTGATTTTAGCCATGAATTTGAGCATGAAAATTGTAACAAATTGTATATTTGAGTTAGTAAAGTTATGGGTAGAATTTATCTTCGAGAAATTTCGGAATCCGGGCACGTGGGCCTTGGTCAATTCCTTGAGCGGAGTTGGGAAATTATATAATCTGAATTTTTAGCAAATATTAGAGTAAACTTTCATTGAATTATCGTTATTTGGATAGTTTGGGGGCGTTGCGCATCCATTGGAGTCGTCGTAGAGGCTTGGAAGCCGGGTATAGATCTTCGGAGCGAGGTGAGTCTCCTTTCTAACTTTGCAAGAGGGAATTGTCCCCATAGGTGTTCTATGTGTTGTATGTTTGTTTTTGGGGGCTACGTGCGTACCACGTGACGAGAGTCCGTACGTAGCGACTACTATCATCACGTCCGGGTAGCTTAGGACCACAGCATGCCATGTATTCTGCCTTAAATGAACTATATGCTTAGATTCATGCTTTTATATATGTTACTGTTTCCCTGAGCTTTTATTTACTTAAATAATTGGAAAGGATTGTGGTGAAATGAACTTTACATTCAGTGTGAACATGTTGTCGCTTCGTAATTTACATCCCGCGAGCGATATGTAATTTCCTTCACTCTTATGGGAGCGGGCCGTACGCCACGACGGATTTATAGTGCACTCTTGGTACGGGCCGGTCGATCCCCGGCAGTGCATAGCTATTCTTCCTCATGACCTGATTACATTGATAGACGCACTCTTGGTACGAGCCGGTCGATCCCTGGCAGTGCGTAGGCAGGATTATTATTAAGAATGCACTCTTGGTACGGGCCGGTCGATCCCCGGCAGTGCATAGCTATTCTTCCTCATGACCTGATTACATTGATAGACGCACTCTTGGTACGGGCCGGTCGATCCCCGGCAGCGCGTAGGCAGGATTATTGTTAAGCATGTACTCTTGGTACGGGCCGGTCGATCCCCGGCAGTGCATAGCTATTCTTCCTCATGACTCCGACCGGTTGTCTTATTCCTGTGTGCGCATGATTATGTGGCATTGTTTCATGGTTATTGACTTGTATTGGATATTTGGGGAAAAGAAAGTGGTCATTGTTATCGTTCCAGTATTTACTTGGATTTCTGTGCTTTATATATAATTGCTACTCATTGTCTTACATGTCTTCCGCTTTTATTGGATTTATCATTGTTATATCATACTGTTGGACCATAGTGAGTGTCAAGTCGACCTCTCGTCACTACTTCTTCAAGATTAGACGGGATACTCACTGGGTACATATATGTATATGTACTCAGGCTACACTTTCTGTGCATTGTGTTGCACAGGTACCTTTATAGTACAGTGATCGATTTGGGGACTTATACGGGTTGCATTCATCCAGAGGCGTTCCACAGCTACCAGAGTCTCCCTTCTGTGTACTTACATTTTATATTTATTGCATTTGTCCAATTTGTTTTTTCGGACAAGCGCTGTATAATTGTATAAGTTCTTAGAAATTGCTCATGAACTTGTGTCACCGGGTTCTGGGGATGTCTTTGTTTTTTTTTTTTTTTTTATCAAGTTGGTTTCTTGCCGTATTTAAATTACGAAATTTATTTAATAATGAAAATGCAAGAAGAGGCTTCGATTCTAAAATGTTAAACAGCAAAGTGTTCCAACTGATTAAGGGGTCGGCTTGCCTGACAGTGGTGTCTGGCGCCATCACAACCCATAGATTTTGGGTTGTGACATTATGGTATACCAAAAGCTGAATTATGGTATATTTTTATTTATGTTAAAATATTTATATTAACAGTTGAATCATGATATACTTTGGCTATGTTAAATTATATTCTCAATATTCTTGGTATACTGTATGATTACTATTGAATTATGATATACTTGATTTGAGTATGTTAAATGGTATTTCTAATATTTTTAGTACTAGTCTTAGAGTACGTACGTTGCGCGTGTACCCCATATCAATGATTTTTTCTTTTTTGTAGAAATAGCATATTTTATAAATATATTTGAAATATTAAAAGTCATTATTAAATATGCATCAGACTATATACAAATAAAATTATGAAATATTTGGCTGGTGTAGGAAAAGTTACTCGAACTAATAGAATATATTTTTATTAAATTAAGGCAACTACTTCAAAGGAGGTTAATTATAGAATTATTTTTCAACTCAAGTATAATATTTATTTTTTTCTGCATAATTATAAATAAAAGAGTCAAATTCATAATTAGATAGACAATACAACTGACTGATATGTCGTATATTTTCTATATTTGCATTAATTTTGTTGCTATATCTTTTAATAAAAATGATTTAATTTATTCTAATAAAATAAAATAAATAGACGAAAACTTGAACGTAAGAAATTTTTTAACAACTTTTAATATAAATAATATAGGAAGAGAGACAGACTAAGAAACAAACGCTTTTAAACTATTCAAAATTACTGCTTTTCGACCCAACGATTAAATATAATGACCAAATGTTTAGATTTTTTAACTGAATTTTATTTTAAATCTTTATATAATTTATTATAATTGAATTGTAGTTAATTTACACCATTCAGATAAAGGAAATGGTTTATGAATAAAAGCTTCCTTATTTTGTGGTCCTAAATATTAAAAAATAATAATTAGATATTAATTTATCTAATGTGATGTGATGACCCAAGGGGTCATTTTATGAACTAAGACTTTGTTTTAGGTGTATTAGCCATAAGAAGACTAATTTTAAATACCTCGATTTGCGTACGCAGTCCGGGCGTGAAACCGGAAAGCTTTTATGTGAAAATATGAGAAATAGTAATTTCTAGAGTTAAAATTTGATAATAGTTGACTTTGGTCAGTATTTTGAGTAAACGTACCCGGATCTGTGTTCCGACAATCCCGGAAAGTCCGTAGTAAAATATGGGACTTGGGTGTATGCCCAGAATTGAATTCCGAGGTCCCAAACCTTAGAATTCAATTTTTGAAAGAAATTATTTTGCTAAATTATAAATGAAATAAAAAAAAGAATTAACGTTTGAAACCATTGGAATCGGGCCCGTATTTTGGTTCCCGAGTCAGGTATAGATTTTTTATAGTATTTGAACACTATATGTGAAATTTGGTGAGCATCGGAATTTATTTGACGTGATTCGGACGTCCGGTTGAGAAATAGTGAAACTTAAGTGTTCTTGACAAAACTGATGAGTTTTGAGGTTTAATTCATAGTTTTACATGTTATTTTCATGATTTGATCTCACGAGCAAGTCCATATGATGTTTGGTTTAGAGCCCCGAGGGCTCGGGTGAGTTTTGGATAGGCCACGGGGTGTTTTACACTTAAAAGATTTGCTGGTTTTTGTTGTTTCTGGTTGCCAGTCTTTTTCTTCTTCGCATTCGCGTGGCTTCAGCCGCGAACGCGTAGAGTAAAAATTGAGCTGGGCCTTTTGTGCTATGCGAGCGCATGACCTGTTCAGCGAACACGAAGCACTTGGGGGATTACCCTTCGCGAACGCGGCCAGGCCATCGCGAACGCAGAGAGTATTGGGCCTGGGGGAGGGGGCTTACGCTTAATCTATATGAACGCGCCCTGTGGGCCGCGAACGCGAAGGCCCAGTTGGCAAAGCATCCCGAATGCGTCCCGCCCCGTGCGAACGCAAAGGCCATTGGCCCATTACCCTACGCGAACGCGGGCAGGCTCACGCGAACGCGATGAGGACCTGTCCAGCGATATAAAACCTGTTTTAAACACAGACATAACCCTTTCTTTTGCTATTTTTCGAACTACGAAGCCCTAGATACGATTTTCTTCACCAAAGTTCATCCCCAAAGCATTGGTAATCAATTCTAAACTCTACTCTTTTAATTACCCAATGTTTTTCATCACTTTTAAATCAAAAATCAAGAATTTTCATGGTAAAAATTGAGGGTTTGGGTAGAATTAGAGAATCTTGTAAAGATTGAATCTTTATCTCTAATTGAGGTCGTATTTCGAAACTAATTGCAAATTCGGACCCAGGGGTGAATGGGTAAATATAATTTGGTCCGAACTCCGAGTTTGGACCAAGCGGGCCAAGGGTCGGGTTTTAACTTTTTTTTAGAAAACTTAGGAAAAATTATAATTTTCACTAATGTTAGTTCCTTTAGCAATAATTAATAATATTAAGTTAATCATGATTAGATTCGAGTATATTTGAGGTGAATTCAAAAGGAAAAGCTATAATTGAGCAGTGAGTGGCCTGCGAATTTGAGGTAAGTGTTTGGTTTAACCTTGACTTGAAGGAATAGGTATCCCCAACTTAATTTCTATGTGAATTTGCATGTGTGTGGTGTATAGGTGAGGTGACGAGTATCTATGCACCAACAAATTATCTGTTAAACATGATCCCTTCTCTGTTTCCAATTTATTTGATTCATGGCCTAATTGTGTTTATGCTCATTGATGTTTCTATGACTACTTGGCTTTGTTAACTTGTTGTTAAGTCTTGTTTCAATTATTTTGGAAAGTGTTGGTTGTTTCCTTGGTTTCATTGTGGTACATAAAGGTTGAGCGGGTTAACATTGTTGAGTGAGGTAGTTTTATAAAATAAGAGTTGTTTAGTAGCAAAAAATAGTTTGGACAAGGACAGTGTGATAAAGCAAAACAACAGATCAATCACAGAGCAAACAGGTTCCTCACCACATGATTCATACAAGGGCATTGGGATTTGGGGACACACAATACACATAGCGAACATATAATAAACAAAAGTCTTTTGTAATTAAGGAGTAGCTAGTAGTGCAAACAGTAAGGCATGGATTTCAAAAGTGCTAATTAGAACATAGTTATAGAATCAGAAGTGCTAAAGCGGTTCATGGGATTGGAAGATGACATAGTATAGGATTGTGTGAACCTTAGAACAAACAGTGGACATAGTAGTACTAAACATGATTGACCAGAGTTGAACATAGCATCATAACAACTTAAGAGGTTTAGGGGATTGGGAGATAACATAGTAGAGGACTTCATAATAACAGTGAGAACATAGCAATACTAAACATGATTGACCAGAGTTGAACATAGCATCATAACAACTTAAGAGGTTTAGGGGATTGGGAGATAACATAGTAGAGGACTTCATAATAACAGTGAGAACATAGCAATACTAAACATGATTGAGCAGGGTTGAGCACAACATCAGAATAATCTAAGATAACAAATTGACTTTCCAAAAACTGATGTATACCAAAAATTAGGTAAATCAAACAGTTAACCATTCAAACATATACTAATAGAGTAAAGCCATTTTAGTACATACTACCAAGGAATGGACAAGTTCATATCATGCTGATCACAAATTGAACTAGGACAGAACTAACAATGATCCAAGCAAGCTAATTACATACTGAAAAGTCAGATAATAGACATGAACAGACTACTAAACTAAAGTCGGGAGGGAGTGCATATTTAGGTAGTTGTTGAACAACATCACTCCCGACGTATGTGAGGAATCAATAACCAAGGGTTTAAAAGTGGGATTAGGGATAACGAAAGCTTGGGTGCAATCTAAGTGAGCTATAATTAAAGCCAGCTAGCGTAACTCGGGAGAGTATGTCTAGTAAATTATCGTAATTACTCGGGAGAGAATAACAAAATGCAGAGTGCTCATGATCGGTAGAGAATACTTAGGCGAAATTATAGAAGACATAGAGGGAAGGATTCCGACAATTGGGAAAATTATAACTCTAGACCTCCTTAATCTTTTCTCTAACCTGTAGTATCTTTATTTGTTAGTTAATTATATAAACATAAAAATCTTAATATCTATAAGGTAGGAATTGTTCAAGCTTGTATTCTTGGTGATAGTGAACAACTGTAGCTAAGCCTTAGTTCTTTGTGGGATTCGACTCCAGACTTGTAAACCGGATTATATTTGCAACGACTGCTTAGTCCTTTTTATAAGGCATAGTTGGGCGTGATCAACAGACGAAGTAAACAACAGGAACTACGGGGATGAAGTGAATGACCCGATCAACCTGGTGGTGGCACCGCTGGTTCCTGAGGCTGCATTGTACAATTGGGCACTACTCACTACGGAAAACTTAGCCACCAAAATTGTAGTCCCGCAGATATAAGTTGATTCGTTCCAAATCACAAACAACGTGCTTCATTTGTTGCAAAACAAGGGACTATTCTCAGGGTCATATATCGAAGATCCTCAACAGCATCTAAAGAATTTCATGTCAGTATGTTCCACACAAAGACAACTGGAACTATTCTCAGGGTCATACATCGAAGATCCTCAACAACATCTAATGAATTTCCTGTCAGTATGTTCCACACAAAGACAACATAATATGACACCGAAGCAATAAGACTATTGTTGTTTCCCTTCACAGTGACAAGAGCGGCTCAGACTTGGCTTAATTCACTCCCCATAAATTCCATCACTACTTGGGAGGAATTAGTTAAGCAATTTGTGAACAAATTTCACCCACCCAACAAGACTGCTCAACAAATTGATGAGATATTGAGCTTCAGACAAACACCAACAGAAACATTGCAAGAGACGTGGGAAAGGTTCAAAGGGCTGCTGGTTTTATGTCCACACCATGGTATTCCAGAGCAGAGGTTGGGGCAGAGGTTTTACATGGGTCTAGAAGATAGCTTGAAAGACAATGTTGATTCTTCAGCAGGTGGAGCATTCTTGAGCAACACATTTAGAGAGAGCAATATCCTACTTGACAAGATGTCACAAAACTCGGGTTAGACAACCAGAAACGCTCCAATCTCTCATGTGGTTCACTCTGTGGCCTTAGACCCATCTAACTCAATAACTGAAAATATGACCACTTTAATGACACAAATGAGCATCCTCACTAAAAAGGTTTAAGAATCAGGCTAGAAACAACAGGTACATATAGTTGATACAACTAATGGGGGTTTATGTACATCATGCATTTATCAATGATACGTTTTCTCGTGGACTGCGGAAGGTGATCATCAACAATACCAGGATAACATGAATTATGTGGCCAATTACCGGGGACAGAGACCAGGTGGTCAGAATTGGGGTCAGCAAAACTAACAATAAAGGCTAGCCCCACAGCAGCACAACAATAACAACAATCTTGGGTCCATGCAACCTCAAGGTCAACTGGTGCCTTACCGAAGGCAACAGGGCTAAAACCATCAGAACCAGCATCAGGCTTATCATCGACCTCAAGAACAACTCACTGCGAGACACGAAGATGGGTTTGCTAGACTCGAGGGAATGATGCAACAATTGATTGGGTCCACTGAGAAAGTAACTGAGAGAGTAGACTCACACGAGTCAGCAATAAAGTATATTGAGATCCAATTGGGTCAAATTTTGATGGCTCAGAATAATTGTCCCCCGGGAACGTTACCTGCAGATACACAAATCAATCCAAAGGAGTAGGGCCTGAAATAGCTAATGGCAGTGAGTCTACGAAATGACAGAGACCTAGACTTGGAACAAGAAATTGCTCGGGAAAGCAGACCAACCGAAATACTTGTGCCAGTGCCCATTGAGGTAGATAATTCATCAGGGTTGACTGAGGTGACGGTACAACATGCTCAAGAAGATGCCAACAAAGAAAAAGAGGTTGTGAAAGAGACTGAGGCAGCACAGGAACCGGTAGTGGAGGCAGTGCCTGAACAAGAAAAAAATCAATTCATAGGGAAGAAACGACCTCCAGCACCATTCCCATAGAGACTTGCCAAGTATAAAAAAGATGAGCAATATAAGAAGTTCTTGGAGATGTTGAAGAAAATTCAGGTAAACATTCCATTGATTGATGTTATAAAGGAGATGTCTGGTTATGCGAAAATGATGAAGGACTTGATGTCCCGCAAGTTCGACTTTTAAGACTTGGCCATAGTTACACTGACTCAGACTTGCAGTGCTGTTGTGACAAGACCCATTGCCGAAAAGCTGTCTCACCTAGGGAGTTTCACTATTCCTTGCACAATATGTAACTTTGCATTTGTTAAGGCACTGTGTGATTTGGGGGCAAGCATAAATATTATGCTCCTGGCTATCTATAAAAGGATCGGGATTGGAAGAGTTAGACCCACGTCCATGTTATTGTAGCTCGCTAACAGGACAATAAAGAGGCCCTCTGGTATTCTAGATGATATATTGGTGCAGGTTGAAAAGTTTTTGTTCCCAGCAGATTTTGTCATTCTTGACTGTCGGGTTGACGAGGAAATTCCCATATTTTTGGGAAGACCATTCTTTTCCACCGGGAGAGCCCTAATTAATTGTGAAAAATGCCGGTGGTTTTTAACCGTAGGCATTTTGCCAGGAAGTTGGTGGGCTTATCATGAATGAGCTCAAAATGAGATTAAAGGATGAAGAGATAACATTCAATGTTCGCCAATTTCTCTCTAATAGATGTCGTGGATGTAATTTTGGAGGAGGATGATGAGACATTGAAAATTCAAGATCCTCTAGCAGCTTGTCTCATGAACCTAGATAAAGCTAATGGAGAAGAACTGGCAGAGTGGGTACTTGCTCTTGAAGGCAAAGGTTTTTGGAAGAGGGATCTTGAATTTGAGCCCTTGCACTTAGAGGAAAGAAAAACTGCTCTAGCTAAGCCATCGATAGAAGAGCCCCCAAAGTTGGAGGTGAAGCCACTGCCAATCCATCTTAGGTATGCATTCTTAGGACTTAACTCAACTTTACTTGTTTATTATCTCATCAAGTTTGTTAGATGTGCATGCAGAACAACTTTTGCAGGTACTGACAGAGTGCAAGACTGCAATTGGGTAGACCATTGCAGACATCAAGGGGATCCGCCCGGCCTTCTGTATGCGTAAGATTCTACTAGAAGATGGGCACAAACACTCCAGAGAATATCAAAGAAGGCTGAACCCCAACATGAAGAAAGTGGTGAATAAAGAAGTTATTAAGTGGTTAGATGCGGGAATCATATTCCCCATCTCTATCAACAACTGGGTTAGCCCAGTTCAGTGTGTACCAATGAAGGTGGAATGACGGTAGAGAAAAATAAGAAAATGAGTTGATCTCTACACGAACAGTCATAGGTTGGAGAATATGTATGGATTACAAGAAGTTGAACTTTGCTACCCGGAAAGAATACTTCCCACTTCCATTCATTGATCAGATGTTAGATAGACTGGCAGGGAGGTCATATTTTTGTTTTCTGGATGGGTACACTCAGATCTCTATTGCACCAGAGGACAAAGAGAAGACCTTGTTCACCTGCCCTTATGGGATTTATGCTTTTTGGAGAATGTCGTTTGGCTTATGCAACGCACCTGCCACATTCCAAAGGTGCATGGCGGCCATCTTCACAGATATGGTAGAGGAAATAATTGAGGTTTTCATGGATGATTTCTCAGTGGTGGGGAATTCATTCGATGATTGCCTATGCGCATTATGTATTTATTTCCCCAGTTCTTCATCATTTTAATACTACAATACAAACACAAACATAGAAACTTAACATAATTTTAATTTAGTACAATTAATGAAAATACATGACATGGAAAGCATAAAGATAAAATACTACACTCAACACATATATGTGTTTGTTTAGACACATTGCCCATTATTCTCCGCTTCAACCTATTTTTTTATTCTTCCACCTCTTTTAGTTTCTCCTTCAACGCTTCAATTTATCATTTCATTTCAGTCTCATTATGTTCGTATCTTTTGTTCATATCATGATAATACTGAAGATCATTTGTAGCATTCCTTCTTACAGGGTTCATCAAGCCATACCTCAAAATTGCAATAATATCCGTTGTTGCCTCCAAACCTATTTACTCACATCCAGTATCTGCACCCAACACGATCATCCTCCCAACAGCCCTTCACCATACAACATTTGCCACAATAGCTCATTGGTACATAAATGCGTTCAGACATTTGTTAAAGCGAAAAAAACCTCGCTTTTATGGAAAGTTTTGCTATTTGTTATGGTGAAGCGCAGAAAATAACTAAAATTCTAGTTATTTATAGGCAAGGCAACACACATAACGTAATATTTAACCGCGCTATGATCACACATAACGTAGTATTTAACCGTGCTATGCTTCGCGTGTTAAAGATTATTTTGGATACAATACAACATTTTTGCAGGAGGGCAGCTTTTCAGGTCAACAAGACAACACACATAACATAGTATTTAACCGCGCTATGCTTTGCATCTTAAAGATTCTTTCAGATACAATACAACTTTTTTGCAGGCGAGCAGCTTTTCAGGTCGGCAAGACAACACACATAACGTAGTATTTAACCGTGCTATACTTCATGTGTTAAAGATTCTTTCGGATACAATACAACTTTTTTGCTGGCGGCCAGGTTTTCAGGTCGACAAGACAACACACATAATGTTGTATTTAACCGCGCTATGCTTCAAGTCTGAAAGATTCTTTCGGATATAATACAACTTTTTTGCAGGCGGGTAGCTTATGAGGTCGACAAGACAACACACATAATGCATTATTTAACCGTGCTATGCTTTGCATGTTAAAGATTCTTTCGGATACGATGCTATTTTTTTTCAAGAGGGCAGCTTTTCAGGTAGACAACACAACACACATAACGTAGTATTTAACCGCGCTATATATATTCACATATTTATCAAACATTTTCCTCCTCTGACAGTGTAGTATTCTAATAATTTTAGATTGAAATTCGAAAGTCAACGTAATAAGTTTGGTTTTCTAATCCAATACTATATTTGATTACATGAACGGGAGGGAGAAATTCATTAATTTACTCAACTGAAAATGTTAAATATCAATAAGATTTAACAACAATGGAAACATAATATTGTTTGATACTTTTGCAACATAAACAAGTACATGCGCTTATTACACCACATTAAACAAAACACTACGTGTATCCTTGATAGTTGGGCACATTAGATGAACTTCCACCAGGAGGTGTATTACCACCGCCACCTAAATCAGCTGAAGGACATTTTCAACGGTCGTGTCCTATTTGCGAGCATATACCATATTTTTGCGCATAAACGGTATCATGGACATCCATTTGGATCCGTATACGCATTATTTTTGCACATGTCGCTGACGCAAAAACTTGTTATTACGCACCATTTTAAATGGTTCCGGCGGCCAATAATGCTCAGCACCCACTGGCTGCAACTGCCCACTATAGGTGTTTAATTATGCAACAACACTATATTGTTTATCAATGTAGTTGGTTGGCCCTAAACATGTATGTTGAAAGCACCTGATTGCACGTGAGCATGGCATGTGGTAGATGGACAATTTCCCACAAAATCACAACCTTCTAGATTCATTTATAGTGTGTACATTATTCCCCCGATTATGATGGATAGCGGTGCAAATTTCAAAATTATTTCGGTCGTGATCATATTGTAAAAATGAATGCCAATGTGCTCGCCGCCTGTATTTATCAAATCTTTCATTGGCAGTGGCATAAATTCAACACCCTCTTACATTAATGACGTTGCAGTTGCAGCCCTTTCAACAAACCTTTCCGCCATCTTCTTGAATGACAGTCGCACATGGTAGTGACAGGGAATCTCGTGTCGACTGCAATAACCCGTTGAATGACTCTGACACATTTGTAGTCAGAATTCCCCATCTTATGCCACCATCCGCATGCAAAGTCCACTTTTCAGGCTTATATCGCAGTAACCAACGATAGGTTGCCTCGTCTTCCTGCCTGATGGATTCCATGTGCCTTTGGAATTTATGCTCTTGGTGTGTTGCAGCCATCCACATTAAATCATGCAGATCCTTGTTGGGTTGTGACTTTTCGAAATCGGCCTTCAGGTGCCTCACACAGTAACGGTGGTAGGCATACGATTCTTTCCATGCATGCAAATTCTCTACAGAACTTGAAATACTACCATGCTAATTAGATATTAGACAAATATCTGAACGTTGCTTGACAACATGCTTTTTCAAGTGGTTCAAAAACAACGTCCATGTCTCTTGGATTTCATTGGTAGAAGTAGCAAAATCTAGAGGAAATATTTGTCCATTAGAATCTACTGCAACGAAGATCAACAGCTTAATATCATACTTTCTATTGACATGAGTGTCGTCTATGGATATTACCGGCCAACAATGCAGAAAACAATCAATATGCTGGTTTAAATGCCCAGAACACGTATTTGAATATATATATATATATATATATATATATATTCTGGTATTCCCAGACTCCGCTCAAGATTCCATTTAACAACGGTCCTGGGGTTAAAGTGTTGCAATGCGGCCATGTACCTGGGTAGAGCTGCAAATGACTTATCCCAGTTACCATAAATAATTTCAAATGCACATTTGCACCCGAGAAATGCCTTTATTTTGGTAATAGTATAACCATATTCCTGGTGGACTGATGTAATGCACTCTTTGATCTTGTACCTTATTGAAGTTTTAATGTGTGGAATCAGGACAAGAGAAATCAAGTCAACATCCAAGTTGTAGTGATTCCCATTGAATGTGTCAATTTCACAAGTGTGGGTGAAAAATGTATTTACCCAATTTCCACACATTTATTTTCTTATTGCTCGCATACAATATCCAATGACAACTTGTAAACCATCTACGGCAAACAACCTTGTATACATCTGGACTTGACTCCCATACCGTTATCTCACGACACTCTTTTACGCTATACATTTTTGCCGCCTTCTTTGGCGCGCTTTATCAGGAAAAAGCATGCCTTTTGCCAGGACCATTGATCTAGACTCATCCTACATTGTTGTATGAATTTCGTCAATATCCCTTGTGATGGAATCCACATCCGGCACACTTGGCAAATGATCAAGGTAGGAAATCTTCCTTAAATGAAACTACACTTGGGACTCGTACACTCTTCGTCTAACGCGGGGTGGAGCATGCTCCCTCGTCAAATCAGGTCCATCATTCTCTTCCTCCTCGTCACCACCCTCATCAGGGAAGGATGTGTCCACTCTGTAATCATGTCATTATTTTCATAATCACCGTTCTCTTCCTGACTATGTGCATCTGCCAGATCCCGATTAAATGTGTCAGCTTCGGGAAATTGAGTCAGGACAGGTGGTTCAACTTGCTTGTTTTCACTGCATAAACAACAAAATAATAAGCTACTCAAATTGATAAATACTTTACATATAGCTATATTACTTCACTTACAAGTCGTAATATTTTGACATTTTATGATCGACATTATCATGTTGGTCATGACTCCTGGATGGACCACCATGATCCAACACACCAGAACTGCCCATATTCCAACTGGGCGTGGGTTCATAACTTGTAAAATTCATATTTGGCCAGTACCCACTGTGGAATATATGAGTGGTAATACAAAAAAAATATACATCGTAACACAAAGGAAAATTGCAGTTTACCACTCGTCGTGTGGATTATGTAAAGTAGGAGAGAAATTATCTCCTCGCTCCTAATTCGCCCGTGGTGATAAGTTTAAATTAGGCCAAACTCTTTCAACCACAGCCTGTCCGGAAAAAACTGCTCCAGAATAACCACCCGATGACTGAGGGTTATCCCTACTTTGCGCAACCTCATTATTGCAAATGTCTTCAACCTTAACGTACATTTCTAACATTTTTATCACAAGAAATATCCGGTATTCATCCGGAGTCCTCAAAAAATCACTCAAAGTTTCATCATCCTCGATGTTAATGTTAGACATCATAATTTTGTACGTAAAAGTACGCCATAAGTAAAATGATGAAAGCTCAAAAATGAGGTATTACATCCCGTATTGTTTTGTACGTTAAAGTTTTGTTGTAAGTTAATCGACGTAAGTTCGGGAATGAGATTATTTTGAGATTATAAGCATTATGCTATTTCAAACAAATGATGAGTAAATTCGTGAAAGTGAGAGGGTAAACAAATCAAAGAAAATGAATTTCGTCGAAGTTTGATATTTTGGGATAAAATACGGCCAGAGCCAAAATACCCGGTATTTATGGACTAGTAGCATATAAAGTACCACATGGCCAAGATAGTAAGGTGTATAAGGTGTGTTAAAAGTGAATAATATCTTAAGTAATTTGAGATAATTCTTAATTATGTGGGTAATTGGTTGATTATTGATTAATGAGAGATTAATTAGTTAAAAATTGAATTAGTGAGTAATTACGATATTGGATAAGGCTTAATAAAGCCTCCCAAACGTGGAAGCCCAAGAATATTAATTTAAGTGACTATATGGTCACATTGCTAAATAGCATTTTACGAGAATATGGTGGCTAAGGTAAGCATTATTAAGTGGGGCCCACACCACTATAAAAAGGGACCTTTCTAAAGCCCTTCATTCATTTTGAAGAGGTTTCATACAGATCTGCTTTGTAATGCTTCAACAAAGACCATACTTTTCATTAGTAACGTAAATCACTTCAACAAGAATTCATCCGAGACTTCTTAGCGTAGTAGCAACGGAACTTTGTGATTTTAAGGGAGCACAGTATAATCTTTTTCAAGAATATTTTATGGGTTTTCCCTTACTTCGATTCGTGTTTATTTGTTGCCGTAATCAATGGGTGTTAAAGGAATTGTCAAGAGAATCGGTTTAGGTATGTTAAGGCTATCCCTTCTTTCTTTTTGGCATGATCTATACGACACAAACGAAACGAGCAAATGCAAAATTCGCAAAATGACTCTATTCATAGAAGTATTAGAGGTGCCTATGTTCTTGAATTCCCATATGTCTCATTATTCTATTGTTTGTTCATGAGTCTCAGAAAATACGTAAGTTGATAAATTTTATTTTATGATATTAATCAAAGGCATAATGGTCTTATGACACTCCGAAAGATTTTATTGATGTACTTCTCATGCATTGCATTCATGTACATTGAACCACGACCAGATAGCGTTATATATATATATATATATATATGTACTCTATTCATAGAAGTATTAGAGGTGTCGTGTTCTTGAATTCCCATATGTCTTATTATTCTATTGTCTATTCATGGGTCTCAGAAAATACGTAAGTTGATAAATTTTATTTTATGATATTAATCAAAGGCATAATGGTC